>MU193436.1:0-22272 GCA_016904865.1 Pissodes strobi | reverse complement strand
TCCTTGCCTATTTTTTTCTGGCCAGAATTGATCGTTCGGCGGGTCGAGGTTTAATGTATAGTATGTTTCACCAGTTGTGTCAGCGAATTTGCATAAAATATAAATATTGTTTCAATATTTAACAGAAATCATGTGGTAAAATAGAGGGAGAGAGAGACGAGACTTTTCTATTAATATATATTAGACGGGTTTAAGATATGGCATATTGTGTTATTGCAGGTAAAAGTACCCCTATTGTCATAGTACAAAATGTAGGCGGACCACAAAATGTCACTTTTACTCCGAATAATGCTCGTTCTTTTTTCTTCAAACAAGAAAATATTAGTAGAATTTCAAAATACTTAAAGTATAACGTTTTTTTATCATCAATCCGAACCTGCTCTCGCACTTCGATGCTTACTCATTCTGTTTTCCGTATCCATCGAATACGTTCAAAAATTGTGCTGTGTTTTTGTGTTTGTGAAATAAAATGTCGAAAAGAAGTGCATCACCAATGAGCAACAGGCGTAAACGCTATACGAGAGTTGGAAAATGTATTGTCCAGTTCCTCAAGTAAGTGTTAATAAATTGTCTATATAGGACAAGGCCGATGGCCTAATATTTGCGGACAATATAATAGTCGTTGATAAGTTGTTTTCGGGTTTGCTTATGCTTGTTTAGTTTAATCAGTTTTCTATATAGTAGACCGAGGGCCAAATATTTACGTACAATGATACAATGTACAGTTGATAAGTTGTATTGAGGTTTGTTTACGTTAAGCTTATTAATTACAACTAGGCTATTTTAAATAATTAGAATAATTTAAAAGCCTTGCATAAAAGCAGATTTTCAGTAAGGCACAATACGTTGACCTAGCCGAGAGAAATAGAAAATAAGGTACATAGGCCGAGGGGCATGTATTTGCGTACGAATAGCACTCGATGAAAAAAAAATTAAATAAATAAAAAATCTTCTTGCCGAGTGCTTAGAAAAAGAACACGTCCAGGCCGAGGGCATCGCAATACAAAACAGTCTTATTACTTATTATAAATTATTAATTGGTTAAGCCTAGGGTCGAGGACCTAATTGTTGTGCAAGCTGCTTGATGATTGATTTGGTTTGAATCATGCAAGCTTGGACAAGCCGCGCTTGCGCAAGCAAAACGGAGCATGTGTCGACTTGTACACACAAGCAACAGTCGTGAATGAGCTCTTTCCACTCATCATGTCTAGCGATCTGAAGAAGATTAGTGGAAAACTTTATTCATGCAACTTTATTCATGCATACCAAAATCATTCGTGTCTTTGGCGAATCAGATCATCAGAATATCATGATAGGGCGAAGAAGGCGTATGTTGTATTTTAATTAAAGGTGTAACAAGTGATAAAAGTTTCCGATAAGTTTCTTCATTCATTCTGAGATAGTTACTGTAATCACGCGGATGTATGTTTAATCCATTCAGTAAGTTAATAAGGGAGTACGTTTTTCTTTTCCTTAACTACTCTTTGCACCACCCATAACATTTCCTCTTTCGCGTTTTTCTCATAAAGGCAAGTGCATTATCGACATCGGCGAGCTAGACATTTTTTTCCGGTACAAACTGATGCTTGTTTAAGCATGCATGTACCGTCTGGTGGCAAATGGAAATTATGCCTGCTTGCACAAAATTATTGTACATGCATGCTTGTCAAACTTGCTATTGTGTGTGTAGCCACCTTATTATTTAGGCCGAGGGCTTCGCAATGCAAAAAATTCTTAATATCATTTTTATTATAAATTATTAATGGATTAAGCCTAGGGTCGAGGACCTAACTATTCGACTTCTCCACAAAAAGTTGGCTATTGACTTACTAAGAAGTGATCGCTTATTATGCCAACTCCAAACTTGTCAGGGCCAAATGATAATCAGATACACTTTGTGTGTATAATAATTCCCCTGTTTATGCAGCAATAATCAATTCCAGTAGGAACCAACAACAGTATATATTTTTAATATAGTTGTGGACCTGTTTAATTAAAGCTGCAATCATGGACTGATTCCTTATTGTCTGCAAAATAGCTGTATATTTTACACGGTCTTAGTTGTTTTGACTAAAATTAACCGCTATTATTATTATAATAGGTATCTAAATGTTTCCAAATTCTATCGACATGTTTCTATATTATTCTCGAATATACTGCTCATTACAACAACAGAATGATAAAATTACATCTTACATCTTATTATTAGTGCGGGCGTTTCACATATTGGATTGATAAACACAAGATGGGTACGTTTTGGTATTTTTGCTCTCTACAGATTAATTGAAGAGAATTTAGTTACAGATGACTAGGACACATTTTTAAAGAATACTTATCTAGCGGTATTGAATTTTTTTTAAAATGGATATAAATATTAGAAATGATCAGTTTAACTTGATGAATTAATGTCTTTCTGTAATGGAGCGATACGGAATTGCTTCATATATTACTTCGCTTACAAGGGTAACTTCATGCCTTTATCACTTTTTTGTGAAATAAATTAGATAATTTAACAATAATTCGAATTTTGAATAGAAAGGCTGGCCACTGATATACCTAATTGATCACCTTCCAGATATGATTATTTAATGAAAGTACATAGATTACAACAAATTAAAAGAAGAAATATCATGTATAGATTGGCAAGAAGCTGTACACTTTATTGATCCTGAATCATCCACAAAAACGTTCGTTAATACTTACTGAATAAACTGTACTATGCAACGATACCTCAAAAATAATGAATATAATGGATTACTAACAGATTAGTTGCATCAATTAAACATAGAGTAGTAGTTATTAAACTTATGAAAGAACAAAAATTCAATTATTAAAAAATACAGTTTGAGAAGAATAAGGACGACATAAAGAATTTAAATCATATAAAACCATGAGTTTGCTATTAATGTCTCTGGCAAATTATTGCAATGACTATTTCATAAATATTGCTGTTGAAACTTAAAGAAATGATACATCACCCATTGTTTGTAAGCTTACAACAAATGTAAACAGTTCTATGGTTTTACGATTAGTAACGAAAAAATAACTTATAAAACAAATTCGCTAATTATAAAATGACGCTGCTCTGAGTGAGCATGACATTAGTAGCCAGGTAATTAAATTTACACATTTAGGAATAAAAAAACCATAAACCCATATCATTAACCTTATGTATAGCAAGTCATATTCATTCATATTTTAAGCAGTCAATAGTATCGCCAATTAATAACCGAAAAACAGTACCGAAAATTACTGTCCAATTGGCCTAATACAGTGTAACCAGTAAAGTGCGCAGCATATGGAATTTTTTTTTATTTACGGGTTTAGGTAAACTTTGACTATGCTAATCGTCTTTGCTTCAAAAATGATTACAAACGATTTATCCAGGTTCGATCAAATGAAATCCCTTGTCTATCTAATTTGGCATTTTTTTCAAAAAAATGCAAGGAATGTCATTTTTTGACGGAATTCTAAAAAATTTTATTTGAAAAAGTTGTTTCTTTTGCAGTTTTATGCCTATGGCCATATTTCAGGATCTCCAGAAAAAAAAACATAATTTTTCGTGTCTGAAATCGTTATTTCGACAAATAAGTATATTTAATGGATATTAACTACTTAAATACCCCTCATACATTTCCATTTTAAGGTTTATTATCATTCCAAAATCTTCGTAATGGCAAAAAATCGAAATTACGCATTCAAAATTTCGACACCAGTGGTGCAAAGTTATCATACGTTTTTCGGTTTCAAGAGCAAATGTTAACACATGAAATTATTAAATAAAGAACACATCCTGAATGTTAGGAACCCTTTTAATAAGGTCGCTAATGCCATAATAAGTTTGCTATATTTATACAATTTAAAGGAAATAATTATTTTTGTTATGGTATCTACGCATAAATACAAAAGAATGAAAATTTATCAAAATGTATTAGGCTATGACAACAAAAGAAATGATTGGTTCTGATATGTGGTGAGAATACACCGTACCGTAAGCTAGCTGAAATTTTTAATGAACTCCATCCGGGACAAAATATTCAGCATGTCAAGAATATGGCCAAATTTAAATCGACTGGGTCGGTAGAAAACAATTTTAAGAAACCTCATGTCCCAAGTAAGTGCGACACACAGTACAATATATTTTTGGGTGCTATAGAGCAAGGACAAACTAGTATTTCAAATATTTGCGAAGCAACAGGTTATAAAAGAGAGCGTACCAGAAAAAATTTACAAAAAAATAAAGTTCGAGCTTACAAACCTAAATTTATAGATGCTTTAAAAGAACGTGATTTTGACATTAGTTTGGGATTTTGCTTATAGTATCAAGGAGAAAGCGAAGGAAATGTATTTTTCCCTCTTCAAATTTTATGGACCGACAAAGCTACCCTCACATTAAACGGCACTGTAAGTTCTCAATATTACCGATGGTGGAGTCAGGAAAATCCTCAATTTACAATCGAATATCGCTACCAGTATTCATTCAAGACAAACGTTTGGTGGTTTATTTAATGACCGAATTATTGGACCTTACTTCTTCAGAGAAAACCCCACAGCACAGAGGTACCATACTTTTTTACGCAATGAAATTAGTCAGCTTTTGGCTAACATGCCTTTAAACATCAGAAGTCATTTATGGTATCAACATAATGGCACACCAGTTTATCAGACGGTTGAAGTGAAGGTACTCCTTCACTAACCATTTATTTAAGGGCAAAGTTATGGGATGTTATATGGAAACTCACTGACCACCTAGGTCCCTTGACTTGACTTCTATGAATTTCTTCCTGTGGGGTTACTTAAAACAAAAACTGTACCATATATACCATTTAGAAGTGTGCAACATTTAGAAGGCGGAATTCGTTAATGTTACGCAAATATGATTCCTCAGTTTGTTAAAACGCAGTTATGCACGTTAGTAAAAATACTATTATTTGCATAGAGTGTGGAGGACGTCACACTGAAATGTAATTTTTCATGGCATTATTTATAATTTTTGCGTTCGCGTCTAAGCGTCCTAAGTTTTTGTTATACTATTTAGTCACTTAGTAAAATATGTTTTCAATTAATTATGAACATTTTAGAATTTTTAATCTAACCACATATTACATACTGGTAAAACTGGCCAGAGTCTACTCAAATTTAATAAGTTTCCATTCTTTTGTGTTCATGCGTAGAGACCATAACAAAAATAATTATTTCCGATAACCTGTATAAAATAGCAAACTTATTGTGGCATTAACAGCCTTATTAAAAGCGTTCCTAACATTCATGATGTGTTCTTTATTTAAAAACTAGCTGACCCGGCGAACTTCGTACCGCCTAACAGTCAATAGATGTGTTGTTAACTTTTAGCTAAACTTAATTTAGGATTTTAAGATCAATAGTTTATTAGGATAATATAATATAAAAAAAAATTCACTAAAAGTAGATGATAAAATCTGGAATGATTGAGACAATCGATTTGACAGTCGTTGTCATTAATTCCCTATTATTTTGTTTACATTTCGATGCAAGTATTTTCTCTTTATTTCACTATTTTCCGTTGAATTTCTATTCTATAATGTGTATTATGTCTCTGACTTGCAGTGGATATCAATTATTACAAAAAAGCTATAAGCATGCGTGACGTGAGCTGTCAATTGCGGAAGATGGCGGAGTTCAAAACTTTGTTTATTTAAAAATTAATTTTCTGCATAATTTTTCTGATATTTTAATAGTTATTCTGCTATCCGGGGCGGAGACAAATCTAACAAATCAAAGATCATAAAAATCCTTTCAGCCGTTCTTGCGTTATAATTGGTTTATCTAATCCGACTTTTTTAATATATTCGATTTCCGTTTTAAGGGGGGGACAAATCCAACAAATCAAAGATCATAAAAATCGGTTCAGCCGTTCTTGCGTTATAATTGGTTTAACTGATCCGACTTTTTTAATATATCCGATTTCCGTTTTAAGGAGGAGACAAATCCAACAAATCAAAGTAAGTTCCTATTAAGGCAAAAATAAAAGTCAAATACCATTTTCTCCAAAACTGCGGAGAAAATTCATGAGAATTATTGAAAAAATGTCGAAAAACCCCTCTTTTTCTTAATTTTGTTCTTAATTTTTTTCAGCAACAACTTAATAGAAACTTTTTTTTTTCTGCAGAAGGTTTTCCGATATACCAAAATTTTTTAAAACTTATTGTTTGTGTGTTTTAGGGACCCTGCTATAACTTATCCTTAATTTAGCATTGTAAAAATTACCTTTTTTTTAAGCATCAACTTCTATAAAGAACATTTTCTGAGAAACATATAATAAAGAAATTTCCCATAGGTTGCGTAGTTTTTGGACACACTGTATATTTCCGTTTTCGGATATTTTAATAGTTATTCTGCTATTCTGGGCGGAGACAAATCCAACAAATCAAAGATCATAAAAATCGGTTGAATAATTGTGAATGACAAAGTATCTAAATTTTTATCTTTAAGCCGGTTTCTTTTCTTCGACATGATATCACCTGCCTTGGAAAAAAATTGTTTCGACTATCCATAGCTCTTAATAAAACTATCGATTGTTCCCATAGTTGATTTGCTATCGATGTTTAAGCAACACGAAGTACGGATGACTGATCGATTCAAGTATTTTCTATGTATTTCAGTATCTTTCAAGATTTGAATATGCTACTTTCCCACTATTTTCCGTTGAATTTATATCCTATTATATGTAGTATGTCACTGATTTACATTGGATATCTATATTACTAAAAAAACTATAATCATGCGTGACATGAGTTGTCAATTGCGGAAGTTGACGGAGTTCCAAGCCTAATTTATAACTGTTTTTTTGTATAATTTTTTATCCGAGAATTTTTCCCATGTTTTAATAGTTATTCTGCTATTCGGGGCGGAGACAAATCCAGCAAACCAAAGATTATAAAAATCGGTTCAGCCGTTCTTGAGTTATAAGTGGTGTAACTAACATGACTTTGTTTTATATATAGATTAAATGTGTTAACTTTTGCTCTTGAAATCGTAAAGGATATGATAACTTTGCTCCAGTGGTGTTGAAATTTGATAGACTAATTTCGACTTTTTGCCATTACGAAGATTTTGGAATAATAATAAATTTAAAAATTTAAAAGTAGGAGGGTATTTAAGTAGTAAATGAAACTCTATACAGTGTCATCATTAAAGTGCAGTGTAGTATTTAAGTATTTTATTAGCTATTTACTTATAAATATTTCAGGCACGAAAGATGTTTAAAAAAAACTCAAAAATGTGTAAAATTGCAAAATAATGAACTTTTTTATAAATATTTTTCCTTAAATTCCGTCAAAAAATGACACTTCTTGCACTTTTTCGAAAAAATTGACAGACAAGGGAATTCAGTTGATCGAACTTTGCAAAGCCGTTTGTAATCATTTTTGAAGCAGAAACGATTTGCTTAGTCAAAGTTTACCTAAAGTTCTTAATATTTTTATTCTCATATGGTGAGCACTTTAATGATGACACTGTATATAGCTTCAACAAAGTATTTGAAAAATGCTTGAAGTGTGAACTATTAATTTTCTTTTAACTAAATATCATACTCCCTGAAAATCAATTCGACTTTACAGAGAAATAATATATCCTAAAATATACAACAGAAAATTACACTATTAATTTAATAGGATTATGAAGGAGCTAAGACTATCCATAGATACAACTGATATGCTGGGATTACCACAAATTGAATAAATGTAAGTATTTTATTAGCCACTCATACTCAACTTGTTCCAACATGGATAAGACACTGATTATGCCACAAAATTAAAGAGTTTGTTAACTATTTGGCTCCCAGATGCAATAATATTGTGCCTGATATATTAATACATTAAAGGATTTTAACAATAAATATACTTTATTTTTTATGGAGGGTTCCCAAATTTTCCAAAAAATAGTACAGAGTATAGTATACACAATATGTAAGACTTGAATATTGGTTATATTTCCTTTTTTTATTTTTTTTCCTTCTCCCATATCTTGTTTTGTCAGGCGTTATTTATCAAAGATTTGTACTTTTGGACACACAGATGCTTCTACATTTACGTGTAAGTTACGTAATATTATTAGAATTTTGAAATATGTATTGTACTGCAAATGTAACTCAAAAAAAAGGGGGGGGGGGGGCAATCTGGTGGCTTGTGTGGAGCCAATGTCTGCTTTTATTTTAGTTACAATTATTATTCTATTACTCACTTAGTTAAGCACTTCCCTTTTTTCAAAACAAAAATTTTTAGGTTATCGTTAACTTTCTCAATTATACCTTATAACATTGATCACATCTGTTAACCTCATCTAGCTTAGTGGCAGCCAGTCTCTTCTTCAGACTTACTTTATAAAATCAGGTACTTCATTTTTGTCCTCTGAACTTCATACTTAGGTTTTAAGATTTAAAAAATACCGCTAATTTGGCGGATCAGTTCCTGCGCCTTCAGTCAACTTGTCAAGACCGTCAACGTCAACGACACATTTGTCGTTCCACCAAAAGCGTGGTTTAGCCGTCGTTTTTGTCTTTAATTTAACATTATGTGAACCTTTTTAGAAATGCGACTTTTTAACTTGTTGATTGTGATCGACTATTGTCTATAGGTGTTGTATGTTTTCTCTTCGTTGATATGTTCTTCAGCTCTACTGACCAAGTAAGCGACAGAACTTCTACCATTTTCCTTTTCATTCTACTCAATGCAAATCACACAAAAAATTCACCATTCTCACCTTGCACACTTAATTTAATGCCTTTCAAATCTTAATAATCTCAGAGTCTTAATACAACAATAGCAATTATATAAATTTTTCCTAAAAATCTTACAGCATCCACTCACTTTCAGCTGTTAATGGGTGGTTATTTTTCTTACCTTCCAGGTAACACTGATGATGGCTTAGGCCGAAAGCGCTCTGTTACGCCTTTATAGGAAGTTCGTTTTGGATTAAAAATTTGTATGGAATACAAAAATGTTTCCCCTAGTATGTTTCGTACATGCACACAGCCTTTATTCTTCACTTAAGTTATATATTTAGTTTCCATGTAGACTTATTATTTCGCTGTATAATCCTTTGCAGCCGTTCCAGAAATGTAAAGACCTGTAAAATATTTATTTTTTTAAACGTCCAAAAAGCTTTTAATATTTTTGAGTCACGGCTAAGCTAATCGGAAGAAGATATTATACCTCTCATGGTGGGTAACACGCACATAGAGCCTAAAACGCACATGAAGTACCTAGGCATCACATTCGATACAAAACTTAACTTTGGCGGGCATATCTCGGTAGTTGTTGGTAAGAACGAAGGTATTAAGAAGAGACTAGGCTTGTTGGTGGCGGGCAAGTCCTACTTGAGCCCTGCCAACAAGCTTATCCTGTACAAATCCATTGTGCGATCAGCATTGCTATACGCTGCCTCCGTATGGTGCTCGGTGGCTCGAACGCACAAACGCTAACTCCAGGTCGACGCAGAGAACACGGAACCATATATCGGGAACTAACCCTATTCTACAGGCAGCTAAGGCCTCCCTAAACCTAAATTCTTGTCAACATCAATGCAAATTCCATCATTCTTCACCCCCTGTATGCCATTTAATTTGTATTTTTCAAAAAACACGAAAAATAAAAGTAACAGGAGAATAGGAGCACTATACCTCGGGTAAGTGTAGATCCTGCCGCCTGGCCAGCCAACCACCGTGTTCGGACACGGTGGGCGGGGCCTGCTAAAGGTGCTACTGGTAGTCTCGTAGTACAAATACGCAGCCACACCTATCGCATACACACTTGACTTCCAACCACTGAAGCATCCATGTCTCCGCAGCTTGATCCGCGGGGCTCGACCCATGCAACCTGAAGTTATTACAATACCGGAGCAGACTTATGCTGTGAAGTCTCTATCTTGTATATAGTAACTTATATATAGTAATCTTAAGTTTATGTTGTAAATAACGTGGTGCCGTTTTATCTATGCATTTCTGCTCCTAGAGAGCATTCGAACAAGGTTTTTCATATCAGTTTTTCTTGTATAACCTCCTGGGAATAATATAACCTAATGAAACAAATACTACTATTAATATAGCTCGGGCAAACACTTAACAGATAAAGCCATTGAAGGGTTACCCAAGTAATAGTCAAGCTAACTGTAGTACCGCTACACCTAATAATAGATAGGCTAACACCAGCCCCCTATGGGCGCCGTGCCCTGTTGGCCACGATGTTGACAGAACAACATCAGGCATAACAACAGGACTTAGTATCTTAAGACGTCTTTATGTTAGGTAATGCCGTTGTTAAAATATGAATAGTGAAATAAATGTTGATGATGGCTAAGTTAATAATAAACCATATGGATTCGAATTCCCCATCACTACGAAGTTATACGAGAATAAAGCTGCATCGAACAAGATATCGAAGACACTAAAAATACTGAAATATTCAAATAAAACTGCTAATGCGACATGCAAAAGAACTTATGACAGAAAAATAAATGTAATTTTGAAAATATTACAAAGTATTTAACTGGAAACTAAGAAAAATATATTCAATAATGGAAAAAGTAGCACTTCAAATTACAGAAGCATAAAACTAGCCGAAAATTGAATTCAATTATTAACATGCATTATAAGAACAGAAATTTTTGTGTGCAGACACTTTCAACAAATTATTGATATTAGGACAAAATCGGGAGCATTTAATTTATACAGACCTTGAGGAAAGCAATTCTTCGCTACATTGTGATGCCTAAGCCTTCAATAAAGCTCTGCATAAATATATAATAAAAACCGTGTTTTCTTTGGATATCGCGCACGGAATATCAAATTTAAGGCATACACTGAATAACGTAAACATGGAAAAAAGAGGATATATAGAAATTAGCATCGGAATATAGAGATAAATTCAAGGAAATTACTGCTGATATTAGGCTATAAAGATAATTTTATGCTCTAAATGTGATTGCAAGCACTTAGAGAACAAAATTCAATGCAAAAAAATCGCTTCCTGGAAAAGTAAAACCATTTTAGTTGCAAAATCATCATAGCTGGACTTTTACTTCATAGTAGACTTGAGAACCTAATTAGAACATGGGTTATAAATAGAAATAACGTTCGTAGTAACGATGCACTGGATTTTAACGATAAAACTTCAGTAATAAATCGCAAAGTTGTACTTCCTAATGCATTATATCGCCTTGAGAACGCCAGTTAAAGATATACTTTAAACAATAAATGAAAAAGATTTTTTATATCACATGAGCTATTGCATTGCAACCAATTATCGTTGACACTTTGTAATTATGTGGATTGGTCTATTTTCTATACCTTATACAGAATATGTTGTTCATGCACGACGGTGCGCACCCACACTTTATATTACCTCCATAAATAATTTAAATGAAAATTCTCAAAATTGACAGATTGGCAGAAGAAGTGATGCACCTGTAGATTGGTCCGCTCACCGGATTTAATACCTACGGATTACTTTTCATGGGGTACTCTTGGACCTAAAAACCCCGAAGAAAAATTTTAACGAATGCAAAAATGCTAGATGCATAAATGATGGAAAGGGTGCAATTCAACTTTCTCCGTTGAACTATTCTTTGTCTACATAAAAACAGAGATCATTTTAAACATTTGCCTACATTTTTATAACATAAATTTGCTGATTTGGTTTGTTATTGACTTGTGTGTGTTACTCCTATTGTTTGTTGTCAGTTTAGTCTTATTATTTGCTCGTTGTTGTTGGTCAATTGGCCTTAAAATATATCCAAATTTCTTGGACCAGTCTCAAACCAAGTATCTAAATACGATTATCTCAGAACTAGCTGATCGCACCGATACCTACTATATATAACTTGTTTTGACAAAAGATACTAGGAAATAATAAATAACGTCGGTAATAACGATGCACGTCGATTTTATCGATACGTGCAATTTTTGCCAAAACTTCAATATAAATCGAAAAATTTTATTTACTAATGTTTTATATCCCCTTGAGAATGCCAGTTGCAGATATGCTTTAAACAATAAATAAAATATTTTTTAGTCACATGAGCGGTTGCATTGCAAGCAATTATTATTATCGTTGACACTTTGCGATTATGTGGCATGGCCTATCGTCTATATTCTTTATACAGAATATAGTCACACGTAAATGATCCATAATAAAGAAGAGATTTATTGGGTGACTTTTTTTTTATCAATCAAGCATATACTTCCATGCAAAATCCTCAAAACTTTGACACTAATAATGCTGCATGTTATAAATTTGCTCTACAAACTGTAGTAAATTTACACACACTAGGTTAAAGTAGCTTCTAAAGTTCATAATTTAAAATGGACCTCATCTGAAGGGAATTAATGGATGTGAAAATTCGTCTCATGTTTTAACTTTAAATTAAATTTTTAAATCTCATTTGAAAGGCATATTTGTAACGGAAAAGTTTTTAAATTTCTGAACTTGAAGTAAGTATTTATCTATGTAAATGAATGAATCAGTAAAAGTGCTCGCGACAATCTAACTTTAAATAGATGAAGTTTCCTGGCATTATTTAAGCTCAACAAAATTAGTAATTGGATACCAGGATCAAATATAAAGATGAAATGGCGCAAAAATTCCTAAACACGTATGCTTAAAATTTTTAATATTCAAAATGTTCTTATTGGAACTAATCACCTACTAACTATTGAGAAAAGGGCCATGGGTTCTGGTATTAAGAGTCTAAACTCAAATAGGTGAAATAATGTGACGCTAGTACGCCAAGCATTTTTAGGTGATTCAAAAATTTCACTTCAATGATAAAAACTTTCATACTAAAAAGGCCAGATAATAAGTTTGGAATGTAAAGATATTTAGTACTGGAAGATGTGACAAAATTAATGAAACTTTTTCTCCGTTAGAAGAAAGATACCACAAGGCGCGAACGGTACTCAGTCACTTTTGGAAAGTTAGGTCGTGGATTTTGTTTTTCCCGTACTTAACCTGTCTGTTTATTATTTGTACACCATCTAGTTTATTTTATTTGTTTGAGAATGTTACCCTCTTAACTAGGAAAATGGGGTATAAAAATTGGCAACACAATTTTAGGAAATACAAGAAAATTTTATTATATAATAAATGGTTCGATTTAACTACTTATATTTTTTTCTCGGGGTTGATATATGTAGATAATTATTTGATTTTAAATATAAGATCAACTACACCTGAATCGCAGCGCTACCTTTTAATTCATAGAGATATCTGATTGTCACGGCTAGCAATCATCCTAATGTTTTGTGCTACCCTATAGAACCAACCTTGTCGTGTCAATTGTACATAGTGATATAGAATAAAGAGAGTATTAGTCTAAAATAGTAAAAGCTGTGATGTCATTCAGAACCAATAGGAAAAATGTAACATTTTGTCGAATTGTGAAGAGACGGGACATAGGAAGGGCTCTTCGAGGAGAGAAGAGGGTACAAGCACGTCAATGAGGCCGCTTTGACTGGTGGATTCGTGAACATTTTATATGGTCAATACAAGTCAACAAACGACAGAAATGGAGCAAATAAATAAGGCGATTTCATACAAAATCTAAATGCTGAGAGGCGAGCGATTCGGGAAGAGGTTGAACGTAAGAGGCAAGCAGAACAGGACCGGCTTCAGAAAATTTTTCAAGATCAAGAAGATAAAACGCAACTAGAGCAGGACCACTTCAGAAATGGATGCTGGATGTAATTGCAGGCAAGCAAGGAAAATTTCAGAAAATATTGGACTGTCAAAATGAGAAATTTAAAAAAGAAGTAAACAATATACAAAAAGAAGTTGGAACTGTACAAAAAGAATTAGAAGACGTACAGAAAGAAATGAAGAATATACAAGTAGAAGTTACCAGACTAAAAAATCAAGGAACCACCGAGAGGGTATTCGCCACAGGACAGAGTATCAAACATCCAACTTATGACGGTCAAACATCCTGGAAAATGTACAGAAGAGAATTTAAAGCCGCTCCTGTTGCCAACGATTGAAATAACGAAGAAATAGCCACATCAGTAGTGGTAGCGCTTCGTGGATCTGCCCTGGAACAACTACATACCATTCCCATCATTCAACAGGCGAAATATGACATTCTTGTAGCTGCATTGGGGAGATAGTTTGAAGACCAACACAAAAGACAACTGTATCAGGCACAAGTAAAGTCCCGACATCAGAAGTCTGGTGAAAACCTGCTATAGTTTGAGGCGGACGTTAAACGTTTCATTCAATTGTTGTATCCGGGAGTAGCGGCAGAATTTCGAGAGGAACATGCTGCCCAATATTTCGTGGATGGTATCAGAGATCCAGAAACTCAGAAGAAGCTACTTCTAGCTAAATTTGATAACAGCAGTGAAGCTCTGGGTAGAACCCTAGAAATGGGGGCGGTTTGTAATATCTCTAAGTCAACACTCAGAGACGTATCCATCCAGGAAGAAAAGCTGGCGAACAGTTGTGAATTAACAGAGGTGGGCGGTATTTTGAAGAAATTAGCTGCAGTTCTTCAGGCCACGGGAAGATTCCGGGAGCCACTATAAGTTAGGCCATTTAACCGAAATGATTTAAATCAGTGCTATAGATGTGGCAAGATTGGACATTTGTTCTTTTCCTTCTGAGTAATGTTTGAGAGAGCCACGTGGATGGTCTCTAACTCCATTTTAATTCCCTTACAGAGGCATTCTCGTGCATCTTCTGAGGCAGCCTAGCGATTTCAACTTTAACCTTAAACGGATATCAGGACCTTTTGCAGGTCAAATATTGATTTATTTTTATTTTCAATTTTTTCCTAACATTTTATTTTAACTGCACTGAGTGTTCTTCGGTTACGAGTTATATGCGGATTCTTGAATATATTGAGGTTTCACAGGATTTTTCCAACGGTTCCTACCTACGGGTTATCTCGTGCTTTTTGGCTACGTCTAACTAGACCTTAACTTTGTCCGCTGGCCTCCAGACTGAACTAACTCTGGCTACCTATAAAGTCTTACCGTAGCGTCTTACCTGTGGAGCCTCACCTATAGAGTCCTCCTATATGCAGTTCTTTTTCTGGAAACTGCCTGAGGAGTTACTTATAAAACCGTAGGACATCCGTTTTTTCCATTAATTTCCGGTTAGTTAGCCTACGAACCATTATTTTTTTAGCTTTGTTCTTAAACAAAATTTAACTTTTTTTCCTGAACTATGGTAAATCTCTTTGGAGAGGCCAAAACGTCTGTTTGCCTTGTCCCGTTTTAATTTTTAATTGAATCTTATATATCTGGCCAATTTTGTCTATCATAAGACAGGCCTAATTTTGGATTGAGTCTTCACTGATTCAATAACGCTATAAGTCGTACTATTTTTTTTTCGATTTTTCATGGTTGCTTACTTTAGACACCTGTCGATAAAGTGTTGCTATTGATAATTGGGCCTAGTACACTTCGCGTTATTCTTTAGTTTCTATTTTTACTCTCACTAACTTTTGCAAACAAAATTCAGACATAAGGAAGCTATAAGTTTGTTTTTGTTTTAAACGAGCCCGAGCTCCTCAGCACTCGTTATCTTTGTTCTACTAGTATCTTTACCGTAGACTTGCGATTAACACATGTTTAAGTTTTATTATAATTGATTAATTGTTGCAATATCACCATACTAGTTATTTCCATTTTGCGATACCAACGTATCGTAACTGATACCTATATATAGAGAGTTAGTATTACGACCTTTGTGTGAAGAAATCATGATTTGATTTTTAGTGATTCATTAATTTTTAAGTGATTAATTATTTGCGTTATTTCAATTTTTCTTATAACAAGTAATTTCTTTGACATTAGCGAAAGTTACTCTTTTATTTTTTTAACGTTATTTTAAAAAATAAGTTCATTATCGTTAGGCATAATACGAGGTACCGAAGCTAACCCAAGTTCGTGTATTATTCACTTAATTTATTTTGGTGTTCCCAAAGGAAAGTAGTAAGAAGTAAGTATACTTGATTTGTATTATTTGGGCTCAATAAATCTAATCGTTTTGATTTACCGATTTATCTAAATTATTATTATTTATTATCGTTGTTTATTTTTTATTATAATTATTGATAAATGTCTAGTGTTTATAGCTGATTGATAATTCATAATTTATTTGGTTGCGAATTCTAAGCCAGGGTAAGGTTAGTTCCATATCTAAACTTGAGGATTTTTGACTTGTGCCATCTGGCAAGTCGGTGGCGCCTTAAATAAATAAACCCAACCCTACTCTCCGATAATTGAGCTAGGGTCTAGTTTGTATGCTTCAACAACAATTGGCCCTCACCTTACGCATCGGAAATTGCAAATTTCCTTAATTTCGATTTTTAAATTTTGAATTCAATTTTATTCAAACCCAGTTTCTTCAAAGCTGAGGTCAAGATAGCTAAATAAAAAATAGAAGATAAGTAAAAGCGTTTATTTTACACCACTAATAACACTATAGAACTGCGTTTACAAAAACCCCTGTTATCACTTACACAGAAAATATTTTTGCCTTCGAGGATTTTCATCTTAGGCTATGAATGTTAAGTATCGTTCATATCCATCTTCAGTAACGAAAGTCGTATCATCCACATATCGTAAGTTGTTAATCCTCCTTCATTTTATCGTAATTTTTTCCTCCCTTTCTTGAAATTTATTCTTAATATGGTATTCACCATATATATGTAACGGCAAGGGCGAAGGCACATAACCCTGATGTACACCTCGGAAAGACTGAAGCATTTAGAGTATCTACCATGAATCTAGGCAAGGACTTTGTTGCTTTGATAAAATTGTGTTAGTAGGAAAACCGATGTGGGTTCAACAAGGCTTTTCAAAGTTGGCATCAATTCATATAATGAATCCCTTATTATAGTCGAGGTAGACGGGAGAAAGTGTCTGAGATGCTGCAATATAATCCGTATTAGAATCTCGTTAAGATGTGAAATTAACGCAATAGATCTTTAGTCACAATAGGGATCAAATAATTGCAAATTAATATTTAATCAAACAAATCATTATTTAATTTTCCGATTGACATTTACCTTCTTTAGTTCTAAACGGGTCGAGTCAACCTCAGAAAAAGAGAGTTATTCAAAAATAAGTAAATATTTTCCAGTGCGTTTTTAAGTTTGGCCAATCTGTGAATATGTCCGTCATTTTGAATTTCTATTAAATATCAAATTTTGCACACGACATGAATTTTGTCCTGTACGGTGGGTTTTTTCGCGTTATACAGTAACACACATAAAATCATTATAACCGTAAAGACGAAACGGAGGAAACCCGTGTCTTAAGAAGGTCTACTTACGATCAAATTATTGCTAGAAAGTTGCTTCTTTTGAAGGAATTTTATGATACGTTGACAGTATTGCTAAACTCATCTCACTTTCTGAGAAGAACGGGAAATCTCAAGACTCTCCTAAATATCCAAAAGATTATAATTTTAGAGCATTTTGCTTCTCATAAAAATGTAAAAATTTCTTCTCAGCAAGATAAAAACGGTGTGGAATTACGGCTATTGATTTAATGGGTATTAAATATGAATCTGGTAATTTCGTTCATTTCATTCACTATTACTCGAATGCGATTTTTCGCGTTTCGCTTCAACAAAATATTCAGAAAATTTTGATTAACACGGCCTTCGTATTTTTGACTAAATGCCCTTTTCATTTGGCCAAGAGCTCTGCGAAAAGCAAACAAGTGGTTCAATTATATTCAGATGCATCCATTACAGAAAATATATGGTTTATGTATTATATAGGTTAGAGCTCACTAATGCATGTAGGTTTAAAGTTTAGAAATGCTCTAGAAGTAATCAAAATTAACATCAATTAAAATTTAATTTTGTTTGGAATGGTACCAAGGTTTATCTGAACGACAAATATTAGAGTCGTACTAATAAAATAGTTATCTGATAATGAATTTGTAGCACAGAAACGAGATAAATAGTATTCAAGTGATACATCGTTTTATAGAAAATGAGAGTCTCTACCAAAATTGTTACGAAAAATTTCAGATATGTACAGGGTGGCCAACTAAGAATGCGAGGTACTATATCTGGGAAACTATCCATCGTAGAGATTCAACTTTCTAAAATTACCACTAAGGGGCGTAACTGCAATCTTGAATCTAAAAAAGTGATGTTTCTGTGAATTCCGCTACATTAACCTAATAAAAAAATTCCACATATTTGAAGTTGAGGATAACGTAAAACTTTTTTGTAAAATGCTTTTTGCTGTATCTCTAAAAATAAGTGGTGGGGGTATTCAGAGTTTTTTTTTTAAATAACACCCTGTATCTGCGAAAGGGCTAAACCGATTTTAACAAACCTGGGTTAGTTCAAAGGAGCTATTATTCTTGGGCTACAAATGTTATATTATTTAAAGTTTCGTTAGTTTCACATGTCGCCGCTAGAGGGCTATTTTCGACATTCCGACAGAAATGGTTAATTTTCTCAAAAAAATTATATGCATTGATATGATCTTTTTTCATGAAAAAGTAGCTAAATAATGGCTAAACAAGCTCGCGAAAAGCGCATCTCGATATCTTGTTCCTAACCCAAAACATAGGCAAAAAAATTTATTACTTACGAAAATCCCTTAATTTTTTTTTTATTATATTTATCTCGAATTGTCTTTTTTATAAAAGTTGTGGCCCTGAAAAGGACCGATTTAAAAAAGGAAGGTTCTTAGTGCCCCCGCAAATGCTCGAAATGCTGACCATCACTCTCTGTGCATTACTGAAGCCTCTCATGGGTAGACAATTAATAGAAGCAGGCCATGGAAAGAAAACAAATGAAAATATAAATAATTCTTCCTCAAATTGTCAATAGTTTCGCTTTATTTTGAGCAATTCTTGTGTTTACAAAATGCGTTTCACGAATGATGAAGCTGTTGATATGCTTGCGGTTTATTTTGAATGTCTTCAAAATGCCGCAGTAGCTAATAGTATATTATTTTATGTGGAGGAAAAGTAATACTTTTCATGGCGCGCTCGTGTTTAACAGCCGAAAGAAGTGAGGCTGGTAATAGAGAGCAAGCCATGAAAAGTAACTTTTCCTCCAAATAAAATATGTTGTTTTTTCTTCAAATGTCGACAAATTAATGCAAAAACGTCTCTTTTTAATAGTAATAATAATTATTATTAAAGATAAGTGGGTTCGCAAGGCGGCTTAAACCGGTGCGGTGTCGGTGAATAGGCACAGGTTGTTGCTATAGTAATGTCACATAAAGCTGTCAGTGGACACTGTCAACAATAATTATATTTTTAAAATTGCGTCTTCGATTGCATTTTAATTCCGTATTGATAAGCAGTTATTGAGTAAGTTCGATTAAATAATAACCAATTTGTTCCTAAATTAGTGATTTTTAGAAATGCAGTCACAAATTGAGTGATAAATACAAATTTTAGTTTAATAACTCTTGAGTTGTTGACGCTTATTTTCTTGTTTGTATTGTATCTATGTTGCTATGACAACACTTTTACCTCCGCCGGCGGAAAAGTGAAAAGCAAAGCTCCGGCGGAGGAAAAACGAAATTTCACGGCCGCCTACACAGTCGAGTAATGACGGATTTACTGACGTTTGAACAAAAAAGAGTTTACGCGGCCCGTTATCCAAATCGACGTCCTTGCGATGTGAGAGTTTTTCCCCGATTAGTGGCGAGCTTACGAGCCAATGGAAATCAAGAAAATATCAACTACGTACTGGGGTATATTGAAGGAAATCCTCATGTTAGCACAAGGCCGTTATCGCTTGAGTTGAACATAGCACGAACAACGGTTCAAAATATCTTGAAGGACCAAAGGAAAGTCCTAATGGCTATCACAATATAGGTATTTGTTGAAACTTTTTTTTTTATTTAGTTTTAGAATGCACCCATACCATGCAGTTCTACATCAGGTTTTGAATGAGGAAGATTTTGATCGCAGGTTGGACTATTGCCATGGGATTATACGCGAAAATAGAGAATTTTTATTTCAAATTCTTTGGACCGATGAAGCCACTTTTAATAGTGATGGGAGAGTCAATCTGCATAATATACACTCTTGGTCTGCAGAAAATCCGCATTGGATGCGTGAAGTTCAGCACCAAGGACGTTGGAGTTTAAATATGTGGTATGGCGTACTGGAAGGCAAAATTATTGGGCCATATTTTTTCGAGCAACCCCTAAATGGCAATGTGTTTTTTGAATTTTTGGCCAATCAATTACCCTCACCAGACTTATTTTGTCTGGATTTTTATTCACGGGGGCGGTTAAAGGACATCGTCTTCCAGACTCAACCGACGACCAGAGAAGATTTGAAAAACCGGATTCGTACTGCAATACGAACCATACCGAGAGCCGAAATTGAAACTGCAGTTTTGCCTACCCATGAGAGGCTTCAGCAATGCATATAGCGTTATGGTCAGCATTTTGAGCATTTGCGGGGGCACTAAGAACCTTTCTTTTTTAAATCGGTCCTTTTCAGGGCCACAACTTTCATAAAAGAGAAAATTCGAGATAAATATAGTAAAAAAAAATTAAGGGATTTTCGTAAATAATAATTTTTTTTGCCTATATTTTGGGGTAGGAACAATATATCGAGATGCGGTTTTCGCGAGCTTGTTTAGTCATTATTTAGCTACTTTTTCATGGGAAAAAAAACATATCAATGCATTTAGTTTTTTTGAGAAAATTAACCATTTCTGTCGGAATGTCGAAAATAGCCCTCTAGCGGCGACATGTGAAACTAACGAAACTTTAAGTAATAATTTGTAGCCCAAGAATAGCTCCTTTGAACTAACCCAACTTTGTTAAAATCGGCTTAGCCGTTTCGCAGATACAGGGTGTTATTAAAAAAAAAATTGAATACCCCCCACCACTTTATTTTTAGAGATACAGCAAAAAGCATTAAACAAAAAAGTTTTATATTATCCTCAACTTCAACTTTGTTAGGTTAATATAGCGGAATTCACAGAAACATCACTTTTAGATTCAAGATTGCAGCTACGCCCCCTAATGGTGATTTTAGAATCTTGAAAATTATTTTCCAGGTTTTTCTCTTGACCATTTTAGTAATTACACTTTTTGCCGCAAGTCTCTACGATGGATAGTTTCCCAGATACAGTACCTCGCATTCTTAGTTGGCCACCCTGTATAATAGATAGAACATATTAATATATTAAACTCCTAGAAAAGAAAACATACTTTTTTATAGGTAGCAAATTAGCCTTTTATTTTTCCAGGAAATTGACTGAACGGTTTTTTAAATTTCTCCAAATTTCTCAGAAGTTAAAAGCAACTTGACAATACTGTTAGCATACCTGAATTAGCATAAAAATGGGATCCTTCTCCTATCTAATTGATGTCGTAACTCTCGGCGTTTTGGAGATAGCCATAGATTGATTATATTAGAATTTAGTTGTTTTTGAAAAACCATAAATGTTGTGCGCATTCAATTTATTCTGATACAAAACATTCTAAAAAATAAGCACTTATTAATTTGAGCAGTCTATTGCCATAAAAAGAGAATATTTTTTGCCAAAAAAGTTTTTTTGAATTCCTATCTCAAATATCTCTCATCTCTCATATGAATTTGATGATATCAAACCCTAAGTGAATTTTAATATTGCTTATCATGTATTGTTTCAAAAAACCACCTGTTTGTTGGTCCAGGAAAATAACCTCCTTTACTAATCAGGAGCAATACTGTTTTAGCTAAAATTATATCTTTTACATATTGTATTAATAATTAAATCAATCATGAATAAATTGCAGCACTGGTTTATGTCTGATTACTTATTACATATAAATGAACAGATATCACTTCAAAAAGTAGCACATTTACAAGTTACCGAACAAATCTTCAAGAATAGCGAGATATTAATGATCTTACTTGAACATTTGTGTCGAACCAACCCTTAACACCTGGAGCGCATTAAGCTAAATTTGCTAAATTGCGGCATTGATTGATGGAGCAGTTTCAAATCTAAAGTGAAAATAATTTAGATAAAAGACGATGAAACCATTGGACGTCCTAAAAGAAAATTTAATTTTAAAGAGGCTAGTGAATTTGCTACTAGATTAGAGTATTAGTCAGTTCTTATGATGAAGTTAGAGAAAATAGCTCATAAAATTTGTCAGACGAAAGTAGCAGTAATTCATTAATAACACCTCTTGAATCATTTTTCTTGAATATAATCTGATAATATTTCACCGAATTTATAGATGGTATTATTAATCGTGTCTTTTTTATATCAGTGATTAGGCATTCCAAATCTATTGTGAGTA
>MU193435.1:2480-17388 GCA_016904865.1 Pissodes strobi | reverse complement strand
AATTATAATTATAAAAAGGCTCTGTTAATAACAAGACATTCGCAGAGAAAATAAGGGTAATTTGATAACTTTAAGGCAATTTGGCAACACTGTCAAACTGTCAACTTAGTTATGACAGAATTGTCAAAATTTCAAGAAACAAAAGCAGAGTTTTTCATTGCTATCGTCTCTAGTGTAACAAATTATAATTATAAAATGGCTCTCTTAATAAGAAGATATTTGCAGAGGAAATAAGGGGTAATTTGATAGCATTAAGACAATTTGATAACACTGTTAAGCTGTCAACTTAGTTTTAACAAAATTTTCAAAATTTCAAGAAACGAAAGCCGAACTCTTTCATTGTTATCGTGTCTAGTGTAATAAATTATAATTATAAAAAGGCTCTGCTAATAACAACACATTCGCAGAGAAAATAAGGGGTAATTTGAGACATGTAAGGCAAATTTGCAACACTGTCAAGCTGTCAACTTAGATTTAACAGAATTTTCAAAATTTCAAGAAACGAAAGCAGAGCTCTTTCATTGTTATCGTATCTAGTGTGTAGTGTCATCAACAAAGAGCACCCATGTTGCCAATGATTGACTCAGTGGCAAGTCATTAATAAAGATTAAAAGTAGTACTGGGCCTACTATGGATCCTTGCGGGACACCAATATTCAAGCTTGCTGGGGTTGATGACAGTTTACTTAGCCGAACAATCTGAGATCGGTCTTTAAGATAAAAAATGTATCAAGGTAACACTTGTTTCGCTAAACTTATAGTACTTTATTTCGCAGAGAAGGTCATGCGAAACACAGTCAAAGGCCTTACTTAGGAACCGAAAGCAGCTGCTGACCCTCAAATGCATCCATCACGCTCCCAAGAAACTCCGATAAACCACTCACAATTCCCTTGTCCTGTCTAAAGCCGTACTGAGGAACAGAGAAAATATTGTTTGATTCAAAGGAGTAAACCATTTGGTTGGATATCGCTTTTTCAAATACTTTAGAGACAGTAGGCAGCAAAGAGATTGGACTATAGTTATTAACATCGTTAGAATCCCTTTTCTTGAAGATTGTTGAGACCAGAGCTTTTTTCATGCTACTGGGAAAAATATTCTCATGAATGCTTTGATTAATGAGTATCACAAGCGGTACGATTATTATGGTTTTTATTGTATTTAATATCCTAACATTAAAGTTGTATATATCTGAACTATTTTTGGTTTTCAATGTATCAATAATATCTCTAACCTGTATGTAGGTGACCTCTCTGAAGTGTTAAAACCATTGTTTACTGAGGCAAATTATAGTTGGATAGTGAACTGGATCAATATCAGTTTGAGGAATTTCTTTATGTATACTGGAAGCAATGCTTGCAAAAATGTCATTAAAGTCTTGGGGACCAATCTGACTGATGTTTTGTTTCTTAAGTTTCCCGCTTTTGGAACTGACTATAATCCATATGCATTTAGTGGGGTTATTTGAGTTATTAATTGCCCTATCATTTGACCACTTTTTTGCCCACCTGATTGCGCCTTTATAACTTTCTTTCAGTCTTCTATACACACCCAAGTCATTCACTACATTATATTGCTTACATCCTTCATTCAGAAGATTCACTTGCTCTCTCTCATATGTTTCAGATCCTGACCAAATCAGCCCACCCTGTTTGTCTGGTTGGGCCTTACTAAATAGGTCTTTCCAGGGAATGACCGCAAGTACGCCCCCTGCAATAAGACCATGAAGCGTCAAATCTCTCCTCAACCCCCAGATCTGCACCATCCACAAAATCCCATGAACATGTTTCCACAGCACCGTAAAACTGATACAAACCTTGTTGAGTTATAGGCCGAAAAGTTTCAGTTGTTATAGTGCTGGATACTCTGGGCACAGTTTCAACCTGTATAAATTGGCCAAGGTGGTCTGAGACATTGCATTCCACATTCTGAGCTGAAAGAGATTCCACATCAAATTTTGCAAAAATATTGTCTAGGCAGGCAAACCCCCTAGTTGGCCCCGAGATAAGTTGTCTGAGCTCAGACGTCTCAAGAAGGTCAATAAGACTCGTAAATCCAGCCCCCCCCCCCCCCCCCCCCCAAAAAAAAAAGACACATTAAAGTCTCCTGCCAATACAACATTTCTGCTGATACCAATGTGGTTAATTACCCCCCTACAATACAGTGAGGAGTGTCACAATTACTAGTTGGTGAGCTATAAATACAAATTACAGCAATATTTAAGTTAACTAAAGATATAGCATAGCACAGAGTTCCATTTTCTTCCTATCTGAATAATTTAAAAAAAAAATAGAGCACTTATGGTATACATGTGAATTTTCCCGATTCATTTACTTAGTTGAGCTTGAGTTTTGTCATTGATGATTTACATATTTTCCATATACATTTCTTGTTTTTATTATGCTTCATACCAATTTGTTTAGGTTTGCTTAGGTTTCAAAATCAGGATTACCTAATTTAACAATTAGTTCAATTTTGATACCTTCTTTTATGTAGGTATCCCAAAGGATTCCTCAACATCATTTCGATTATCAGCTATAACTTATTATTGGTTGATTCAGGGAAACTTGTAGTCAGCTCCTGTTTCTTGCAATAAACTAACTAATTTCATGTTGGATTATTGCGAATCTTCAGCTTCAGTACCTGTTGAATCTGTTTATAATCCATAGCCAGCTGTTTGAGTGTTTGACTCTTTGAATATGCTTTATATATTTTATATTCAAAGATTTGACTGAAGTTATGGCATGCTTTTCTACACATTGCCATGTCCTTTGGGCCTTTGGGACATTTATTTTGCTTATCTGATTATACTGAAGTAGGTTTTGCTTTCTTTTTTTTTGAGTAATTGAAATTATCACACAAAATTTCTTGTGAAATTAATATAGAAAATGGAAAGCACCATTCTCTATTATTCTTTTCTCTTTTCATGGATTCTTTCTGATTTTGCCTCATTATGAAATAATGTCCAGCCCCCATCCTATACAACGCCATATTCTATATTCTTCTCTTTTCATGGTTTCAGCAATTCATAATGGAATTGCTGTCCAGCTATCGCCACGTAATGTGGTGCTGGTCCAGCTCATCTCAGACTACGTCAAGATAGTCTGCAGTTTTGGTCGAATTTTTTTCAGAAGGAAAACTTTTTCACTTATCTCTATCTTCCTCGCTTCTATTACAATAATTCCTTTTATACCTAGTGTGTGTTATCCAAAATTTTAATTATTTATTTGTTTTATTTTTCTCATTATTAAGACATTGATTTATTTGTGCCTGCAGCCTACTAATGGCAGTCAGACAGTAACAATTTTGAGCGTTTTTTTCTTGCGAATGTCAGTCGCAATGTCGATTCGTGTTTGTTATCTTATGTCATTTGACGAAAGCCTGCTTATTTTTCTATTGGCTGGCTATTTTATGTCGATTCGATTTTACCCTTTTATCCATCCATCATATGGATGTAGACAGGGGACACGGTATCGATACTGTCGATATTTTATGAAATTGCTGATTATTAGCAGAATGGCAAGCGGTTATTTGATGTTCAGCATATCGGTTCTTTTTTAATGAAATTTTCTGGACATATTCTTTTTGATGGTGTTCTAAACCCTATTGAAATTGGCCATAAAAATTAGATCAGGATAAAACTTGAACTTGACATGACAAATAAATTCATATGTTTTGTGTATTAACAGAATATCTATACCTACGTTCCAAAGATATACGCAATAAATAAACTAGGTCCACCTATAATTTAATCAAATATCTTTATCATCATTATTTGCTTACACACAAATTCAAACAAACAAAGCACGAATGCAAATAAGTTCACGTAATTCCTACTATTTTGCAATAAATAGCAGCACGGTGCTTCCTGAATATAAATTTTAAAGCAGCATTCATTAGAACCTCAAGGTTTTTCGGCTTTCACAGCCTTTTGTGTTGTTCCTTTAGATTTTTAATTTGTCAGCTTTGTGCTAATTAGTTTCGCTTAGTATTCACATGATAATTGTCTGGATAAACATCAAATACGCCATTTAACTTGGACAATAACGTTTAGATATATTATTATAATTTATTTGTGGGTTTTGGTAATGCAAAAGTAAATCAAAGTCTAATATTTAAGACGTTAAAAAAATAAGAGTGTCTCAGCTTTATCTTGTATAAGAATGACACTTTTTACTTTAAGAAAATGATTAAACATTTAACAAAAGGGTAGATAGCTGCTAAATGATAAATCATAACTCTATTTCTATTAGTATGTGTCATACATGTTTTTACTTAGATAAGTACCGAAGAAAACAAGTTCCCATACGTGATTTTCTATGCATTATAATTTGCAGGCGTCCAATAATAATGCAACATCAAAAGTTCTGATTAATAAATGACTTAATGCATGATGTGCTGTAATGTAATAACCCAATAAGGATATCCGGCGAAAGAATTTCACAACGTAATTATATAAAATTACGATACTATATAGGGAAGAGTTGCGTTACATGAGATACTTTACATTTTAAGATGATAAGGCTGAAAAAAACAATATTTTTGGTATAATATCGATAAGAAACATATTATCGTTCACTTATAGGTAAAATCCGTTAAGAAAATATTTTATTTATATTTTGTATCTATGAATAAATGGCGCATTTTGCTTTAAAATTTTTTATCAAATTTATCCATGACATTTTTATCAGTTTTTCAATGTCAATAAGAACACCACATTTGGAACCAACTGTCCCTTTTAGCTGACTCTCCCCTATTGTTGCAGGTAAGTGTATATTAAAAACGTAAAGGAAGCAAGTCAAAAATGCGATAATAAGTAATAAGGATAACTAACATAAGAAAGTTGCATGGTATTAAAACAGCACATTAATTGAAATGGCCATAAGATTGAAGTGTGCTCTTGATGCGTCAGATTTTTTAAATTAATCGAATGTCAGATAAATTGGCTAAATTTATATATTATAATAGAATTCCAAAAATAACCGGTTAAAATTTAGTAGAGTATTTGTTTTAAGTTATTTAAAATGGCCTATATATCTCAATGACCATCAGTTTGTTTAAAAATTATACTTAAATAAAAAAAAGGAAAGTGAGATGTTCAGGATTTTGCCTTGATAAAGAAAAAGTACTTCTTTCAAACCAAAAAATGACAGAAATGTATTGTAAAGTTGATGCTTTTAACTATGCGTGAGGGCAAAAGCATTTCGAAGAACCAAATAGGTTCCGGAATATCCTCATCGACAAAGATATTGAAAATCGAGGTGCAAAGTTTTCATTGGGCCACCCTGTATTTGAACTTCTCGGAAATTACAGAACCGGTTCCGTCTAATTTTTCTATATATATTTGGACAGTAACCTCTTCAAACAAGCTTAATTTTAATATTAAATAAATGATTTGGTTTCAGTTTGAATATTTACACAATTTATTATGCACTTGCCTTATTTGACTTAGGTGTCATTAGATACAAAAACCAGTGAAATTCTTCAATGATCAAATCGTTAGCATTGATTAACCCATGTAATACAGTGGCGTGCCTATAGAGTGGTAAGGGGGGGGGGGGAGTGCACGCCCCCCCCCTCACCCACAAGGCTCAAAATTTTCCCGGTAACGTCACTAATAATATTTTTCTATTAAACTACGTCGTTTCCATGTTTTTACAGCTAATGGGCGCTTTCGAGAGAGATCAGCAATTTTGTGCCAAATGTATTCGATCTAAGATCAGTTTTTCCATCATTATATAAATAAGTAAATAATAATAAAAAATATATACAAGATGAATTTTTTATACTAAATTACTTTCATTTATACAGGCCGAACCAAAAACTCAAGAATATAATAATGGAAACATCCTAATGAGACATCCTGTATATCATATTTGTATCATTTGGCTTTAAAATCTAAACTTGCCAGATTTCAGAAAGCAGAGAACACAAAACCTGACATTTTGAGGTTTGAGTAAATTATACATTAGTATATGTTAAAAATAATATATATTTTTTTTAACAGAACATTTACTGGTGTATAGAAAAATCTGGAAGTCCGGCAACGTCGCTGATAATAATTTTCAATAGATTAAATATCTTTAACTAAGTCGTTTCCATGGTTTTGAAGCTAATGGGCGCTTTCGATCCGGAAAATACTGTGTTGCCAAATTTCGACTGACATTTTCGATTTGATTAAAGTGAAGATCAGCAATTTTGTGCCATAAAAATCTATTCGATCTAAGATCACTTTTTCCACATTAAATAAATAAGAAAATAATAATAAAAAAAATATACAAGATGACTAAAGCTTTTTATACTGAATTACTTTCATTTATACAAGGTGAACCAAAAACTCAAGAATTTGACTTTCAATTATTATAATTGAAATAGAATAAATTTCAAATGATTATAATAATGGAATCATACTAATGAGACCCCCTCCCCTGTATATCATATTTGTATCATTTGGCTTTAAAATCTGAACTTGCTAGATTTCAGAAAGCAGAGAACACAAAACCTGACATATTGAGGTTTGAGTAAATTATACATTAGTATAATATGTTAAAGGTAAATATAATATTTTTAACAGAACATTTACGGGTGTTAAAAAAAATCGTAAAATCCGGCAACGTCGCTGATAATATTTTTCAATTAAATATATTTAACTACGTCGTTTCCATAGTTTTGAAGCTAATGGGTGCTTTCGGTTCGGAAAATGCTGTGTTGCCAAATTTCGACTGGCATTTTCGATTTGATTAAAGTGAAGATCAACAATTTTGTGCGATAAAAATGTATTCGATCTAAGATCAGTTTTTCCCCATTAAATAAATAAGTACCTACACAAGATGGCTAAGGCTTCTTATACCAAATTAGTTTCATTTATACAGGACGAACCAAAAAATCAAGAATATAATAATTCAAATAGAATAACTTTTAAATGGTTATAATAATGGAAATGTACTAATGAGACACCCTGTACCCTGTATATCATATTTGTGTCATTTAGCTTTAAAACCTGAAGTTGACAGATTTCAGAGAGCAGAGAATACAAAAACTGACATTTTTAGGTTTGAATAAATTATACATTAATATATGTTAAAGATAAATATATATTTTTTAACCGAATATTTACGGGTGTTAAAGAAAAATCTCAAACTCCGGCAACATTGCTAATACTATTTGTCAATTAAATATCTTTAACCTATCTAATACAGTGGCGTGCCTATAGGGTGGTGGGGAGGGAGGAGATCGGGAGTGCACCCCCCACTCACAAGGCTCCAAATTTCAAACAAAATAATGAACAAAACCAAAGAAAAAACCGAGGAAAAATAGTCTAAAAACGGAATCAAATTGCAAAAAATCGAAAAAAAAACAGAAATTAAAAAAAATAATAAAAAAAAAGTAATAAAAAACATAAAAAAGCCTAAATTTTAATAAATTATAAATAACGCCAGATCATCTGAAAAATGTAAAAAATAAATAAATTTCGTTTTTAAAAAAGGAAATTGATGATGACTCCTTCGATACAGTGGCAATGCAAAAGTGCAATCCAATTTGAAATCCCTTTTTAAATAAGCTCAGGAAAAACGATTTTTCAATATTTCGGTTTTTTCCGGATATCTCCGGAAATGCTCAGGATTTTAAAACGGCATATTGTTAGGCACCTAAATGCGCAATTTTGCCTTAATTTGACCGACCCTGTATCTCTTACGGTTTTCGAGTTCCCCATACGTAGACTTGAATTCGAGCCACCCTGTACAAGCCAAACGATATAGAACTCTATGCAATTTAAAAGAATTTAATTATATTAGAAACTTAACAGAAAAGCGCATTAAACATCTTTTATATAAGATTTCCGTTTAGTATTGCAAAAATTAAACAGACAAAATCTTTGGAAATGTAAATTAGATTTAAAATATTTCCGTTTTGAGCTAACTTTTTCCCATTTATATTGGAAATTCCCGCAAAACGGGAAATTTTACTCGAGTTGGCAACATGGAATACGCCAGCCACGATCCGCGGCGACTACTGCCAAGTTTATTTAATTATTTATTAGATGATAAAAAAATTTCTCTCTTCTCCCACTAACGGTTAGACAGCCTGCAAAACACAACTTTGAGCTAGCCCTAGCACGGCACCTAATGAGTTCAATGTATTAATTCACTTCACGCATGACCCTTCGTTCGCTACGGGGGCTTAAAGAACAGGAACTAACCAAACCTAGCCCAAAATGAAGAAAAAATACTTTTTACAAACATAACCCTAAAAAAATAATAAAAACCAACAGGAATTGAACTCCGGGCCGCCGTATCACAGGCCCGGCATCCAACCACTGAACCACCAGAGCCAGAACACTTCCAGACAATTCCCACAAAGACATCAGTAAACTGATAAACTGAAGGTTCATTAGGTACCGTGCTAGGTCTAGCTCTAAATACACATTCCCGTCACAGATACCGCCTGGAGAGTCCTAGTCATGCGCGCGCATCACAAACACATGCGTTGTTTAACGTTTGCATTAGAATGTCTAATACAGTGTTGCCATCCGTATGGTAATTACCGTACATGTATGATCATTGAGGTCAATATACGGTATATGGTACTAAGCATTTTACCTTACTCCAAATTACGGTAATTTTGATAACTAGCAAAAACCGGCCAATAAAAAAAATTCAAGCGACAATTTTTGAGATAATTTATTTTAAAAACACGAAATGTTTCTAGCATCTGCCACACTACTTCTTTACATAGGAGTATCTTATCATTGGTGCAGTCCATCCATCTCTGCTCCCAAATAACCATGAATCTTAGTCATTCTTGACTGGGCGCTCTGCGGTTGCGGTCTCTGGACGCCGCTGCGCTAGCGCTACTGTCTCACTACTGCTGTTGACAGTTATGGATGGATAGCCGCCGGACGGCAACTAATCAGCCTAATCAATAACGCATGGCCCTCAGGTTACCGGAAAAGGGTGGCAACACTGGTCTGATATTACACTTCACGTATAGCCCTCCGCTCGCTTCGGGGACGCAACCAACCAAAACCAACCCAAGGCATGCCCAAAATCAAGAAAAAACATGTCTTGCCACCGGAATCGAACCCGGGACCGCCGTATCACAAACGTAGCATCTAGCCCACTGAGCTACGAGGCTCGCTGAAAGCAAATCCCTGGACCATAAAGACATCCATTTGTCAGAAATGTGTTTGTGATGCGCGCGCAAGCCTAGGACTCGTCAGGCGTGAGATTGCTTGTTGCAAGCTGTATTTATCCGCTAATTCGTCAAGTTAATAATACCCTTTTAAATTAGAAGTAATGTGAACTGAGAATTGGCAACGTTGCCCCCCCCCCCAGATTTATATTTTATGACCGTGGCCGTTTAAGGTTAAGTGCAACACTCACCGTATGAACGGCGAAATGCAGCCCAAATGTTGCCAAATTGCTTTGTCAAATTTCTCGCTTCGCTATGGCTCTCCGCTCGCTTCGAGGGTGCAATCAACAAAAACTAACCAAAACTATCCCAAGGCATGCCTGTCACAAGCACAGGATTTGATCACTGCACTAAACTAAAGGACATGTTGACAGCAATTCATTGGACCGTAAATACATGAGTAATTCTGATACAACGTACTGCGCATGCGATAGAATTGACCAAATTGTTAACATTTGGGTTGCAATTAGCCATTCCTCTCACTCTCGATGCAACACCCTCTGAATAATAAGGCCCTGAAACTAAGAAAGGCACTAGCCAATATGGCCACCCGACTTGGGACAGAAACTAAATATTTCGAGTTTTTAATATAAATATGTTTAAAATTGTGACAATCCCTGGGCAAGCCACCGATCTAATAGATTCCAATGTATTGTCTTAAATGACACAACATAATATAATATATGAATGTACTCACCTAAAGAGGGTGGTTTGTAAAGACGATATGCTTGTTGTAAAATGAGTGTTGCCATATGTTGGGAGTACTTCTCGTAGAATGTACTCTTCGATAAACTGCAACGATCTCCCTGAGGCGGCATAGTCACAAAACACAACTGAAAAAAATATATATTTTCAAACTTAAATCTAGAGTATAAAGATATCTTGCTTAGACCTTAGTTAGATACGTTATGATGGAACCAAATAATATATACTTAGAAAGAGCTATTTTAGATTGGGGTTAGTCATATTGAAACTAATACAATTTTAGCTGTAGAGAGCACCGAAATAGCTCCTATCATGCATATATCGCATGGTTTTATTTATTTCAAATTTCAGATATTACCGTAAACCAATGAAACAGCTTGACACATATTTTAGTGGAGTATTTTCCCAATACAAATAGTAGATGGAAATTACTGAAAACCTCTGATTAGATAAACTGCATATTTTGGCAAACATGTTTTGTTTTCGTTCAAGTTAGGTACATAATATATTATTCTTTCAAGATGATAGGTACCTACAATGTATAACAACGTATACTTAAGTAGATATATGGAGGAAATGTTAGTGTTAATTTAGTAAATATTATTATAACCAGATAAACAAATAGGTATGTATGAAATAAAAGCTGATTAGGTACTGTTTATTTATATGTTAGTAAATTTGTCGAGTATATAGGTACTGCGCCGCAAAACTACTTCTAATAAGTACGACTTTCTTAAAATGAACCACAGAAATTATGAAACCCTTCATCTGAGTAACGTGTTGCTTCATGCTGCTACATATAGTACCTTGGAATTAATGGAACTTAATTTGACAATGATTTGGGGCATTAAATTAAAAAAAGAAGCTTTATTCTCCGTAGAACAAGTCCCATAGACAAACCATAAAATGGCAATGGAGCACACATTGAAATATTAAAACAAACAGAATAAAATTCAGGAAAATAAAACAACGAAGATTGTCACAAACTAATCATCAATTAATAAAACGCTTTATTGTCAGTATAGAACAAATCTCATATACAAAGCATAAAATGCAATTAAACATAAATTGACATATAAAAACAAATAGAAAAATCAGGAAAATAAAGCGACAAAAAATGTCACCAAACAACAAGATTAACCTTTTAAAAAAGTTAGGCCGAGAAGTAATGTAGATGTAAGTAATGAAAAATTTAAATTTAAATCCGATTAGAAAACAGATTTTTTGAAACTTATAACAAAAAGAACATAATAGACTTGACAACATGGCAACCTTGTGTTTTGACACGAGCCGAGTTGACATACGTCAAAATAAGTCGGCAAATTTCCTCTTCAATAATCTTTAAGGTATTATAATAACGAAGTGCTTGCAATAAGGAATATTACCCTTATCTTTTAGAATAGTATTAATATAAACAATTAACTGTTAATAAGTGTGTCCGAAACGATTTTACCTAAAAATCACCTAAAAAGTAGCTGACAGTTGCAACAACGCTCATTCTCGATGCAACACCCTCTGAATAACAAGGCCCTGAAGCTAAGAAAAGCAGCAGCCAATATGGCCACCCGACTTGGGACCGAAAGTCAAATGGTTTAAAAGATATATCTTGTTTTTAATATAAAATTTGTTCAAAATTGTGAAACATGTGCACTTGCAGTGAACAATTTATACAAAGCATGTAACATTGCGTTAATTGCAGCAGGCAGTGAAAATGGTTCGTGAAAATAGACTCTTAACCTTACACTACACTTCCTAATTATTCGACATTATACAACTAATTGGTTATAGTTTATAGTTATGGACTTATTGCTCTGATACAAGGTGTGTTTCCACAAATATATTTTATAATTTCGGAGCTATAAATTAAAACCAGTCATAACCCCGTCAACTCCCCCCCCCCCCCCCCCCCCCCCCCCCCCCCCACACACCAAAATAATTAATATCGGGAGAACGGGAAGAGCTATAGGGTCGAAATTTGTATGGTAGATGCGCCTCATGGGGGGCTACTTTGGACCATATGGGGGAGATCGGGGCTCTAATTTAAAGGGGGATTGGGATTTTGTGAAAAAAAAACGTTTTTTGCCGATATCTCTGCAACGGAGCCTCGGATCGAAAATCTGACAAGCGACGTGGGGAGAGGAAATTATACCCCCCCCCCCCACCCCACCCCTCAGATACTCAAAAATTTTCAAAAAAATGGAAAAAATATGAAAATAAAAACGTAACAAATTGTTCGGAAATTTAATAAAAGTAATATAAAAAGAAATAAGAACAAAAAATGTTTGAAAAGAAGGTGAAGAAGTTGAGCTACGAGGTCGGGGATGGCAAAAATGAAAACGAAGAAAAAATGCTTTATAAAGAAAAAAATTAAAAAAAAAACAAAATAAAAAAAAGTGTCCAAACCCGGGTGTGTGTGTGTGTGTGTGTGTGTGTGTGAGGAAAAACTGCCGTCTTGTTTAAAAGGTGAGGCTCGATTAGGTTAAATGCAAGGTTGCCACTTTTTCGGTAAGAGAAAAATTCTTTCTAATAAACATTAATAAAGACTGAGAAATAGGGTTTAGTTAAGTAATTGCACTATCCTTAAGTAGAACTCGATTGCTCCGTCTAAAATAATGCAAATTCTAATGCATAGCATAATAATTTAATATTACAAAATTATTACTTATTACCAAAAAAAAATTCATTAATCGCTCCCAAAGGATTTTGCGTTGTTATTTCGGGAAATTACATGTAATTAATTATTAGAAATAATTTAGATATCTATTTATTTTAAGTCAAAAAGTAACAAAAGTAATTAATATATGAATTAATACGTTTTCCATTGTCAGAGCCTGATCCCTACTCGCGTCGTCATCTTAGATTTAGATACCAGGCCTTCTTTTTTAGAAGGTGATAATTAATGAGGTTATATATTTGCAGGGTTGCCACTACTTCAGCAAGAGAAAACCTCTTAAGAAAATAAAAGATATTTCTTCTAACTAAGACTAATAAAGATTCAGAAATATAATTTAGTTAAGTAATTGCGCTATCCTTAAGTAAAACTTGATTTCTTTTCTTTTCTTCCTCTAAAATAATGCAAATTCTGATGCAAAGCATAATTTAATATTACAAAATTATTACTTATTACCAAATAAAATTCATTAATCGCTCCCAAAGGATTTTGTGTTATTATTTTGGGAAATGACATATAATTAATTATTAAAAATAATTTAGATATGTATTTTTTTGAAGTCAAAAAGTAACAAAAGTAATTAATATATGAATTAATACGTTTTCCATTGTCAGAGCCTGCTCCCTACTCGCGTCGCCATCTTAGATTTAGATACCAGGCCTTCTTTTTTAGAAGGTGATACTCAATGAGGTTATATATTTGCAGGGTTGCCACTACTTTGGCAAGAGAAAACCTCTTAAGAAAATAAAAGATGTTTCTTCTAACTAAGATTAATAAAGACTCAGAAATATAATTTAGTTAAGTAATTGCGCTATCCTTAAGTAAAACTTGATTTCTTTCTCTAAAGTAATGCAAATTCTAATGCACAGCATAATTTAATATTACAAAATTATTATTTATCATCAAAAAATTCCATTAATGGCTCCCAAAGGATTTTATGTTTTTTATTTTGGGAAATTACCTGTAATAAGTATTAAAAATAATTTAGATATGTATTTTTGAAGTCGGAAAGCATCAAAAGAAATTTTTATATGAATTAATACGTTTTCCATTGTCAGAGCCTGCTCACTGCTCGCGACGCCATCTTAGATTTAGATACCAGGCCTCCTTGTTTAGAAGATGATACGCAATGAGGTTAAACTATTGCAAGGTTGCCACTACTTCGGTAAGAGAAAAGCTCTTAAAAAAATTAAAGCTGTTTCTTCTAATACTAATAAAAACTCAGAAATATAGTTTCATTAAGTAATTGCGCCATCCTTAAGTAAAACTCGATTGCTTCCTCTAAACTAATGCAAATTGTAATGCAGAGCATAATTTAATATTACAAAATTATTATTCATCACCAAAAAATTCCATTAATGGCTTCCAAAGGATTTTGTGTTTTTATTTTGAGAAATTACCTGTAATAAGTATTAAAAATAATTTAGATATGTATTTTTTGAAGTCAAAAAGTATCAAAAGAAATTATTATATGAATCAATACGTTTTCCATTGTCAGAGCCTGCTCACTGCGCTCGCGACGCCATCTTAGATTTAGATACCAGGCCTTCTTGTTTAGAAGACAGTACTCAGTGAGGTTAAACTATTTCAAGGTTGCCACTTCTTTGGTAAGAGAAAATCTCTCAAGAAAATGAAAGATGATTTTTCTAACTAACATTAATAAAGACTCAGAAATATAGTTTAATTAAGTAATTGCGCTATCCTTAAGTACCACTCGATTGCTTCCTCTAAAATAATGCAAATTCTATTGCAGAGCATAATTTAATAGATATTACATAATTATTACTTATTACCAAAAAATCCCATAAATGGCTCCCAAAGGATTTTGTGTTTTTATTTTAAGAAATGACCTGTAATAAATGTAAATACGTTTTCCATTGTCAGAGCATGCTCCCTACTCGCAACGCCATCTTAGATTTAGATACCAGGCCTTCTTGTTTAGAAGGTCATGATCAATGAGGTTAAACTATTGCAAGATTGCCACTACTTCGATAAGAGAAAAACTCTTAAGAGAATGAAAGCCGTTTCTTCTAACTAATACTAATAAAGACTCTGAAATATAGGTTAGTTAAGTAATTGCACTATCCTTAAGTAGAACTCGATTGCTTCCTTAAAATAATGCAAATTGTAATGCAGAGCATAATTTAATATTACAAAATTATTATTTACCACCAAAAAATTCCATTAGTGGCTTCCAAAGGATTTTGTGTTTTATTTTGAGAAATTACCTGTAACAAGTATTAAACATAATTTAGATATCTATTTTTTTAAGTTAAAAAGCAACAAAAGTAATTAATATATGAATTAATACGTTTTCCATTGTCAGAGTCTGCTCCCTACTCG
>MU193434.1:11197-23653 GCA_016904865.1 Pissodes strobi | reverse complement strand
CACTTCTATCCTGGATTGCTGATTATCTAACGAAGCGTACTCAGATAATTAGGGTTGTCAACTTCCAATCAGTACATATAATTATTCCATCTGGTTTTCCGCAGGGGTCCCATCTGGGGCCTTTGCTTTTTAACATTTTTATTAATTACATTTCCTCCTGTTTATGTAGTCGAAGACAGTGTGATTTTACAACTGGATCTTGATAGGCTGAATGAATGGTGTGAGGTCAATGGAAAGGAGCTAAACCCTGCTAAATGCAAGCGCAAGCGACGTGATTCTGTTCAGTATGATTATCATATTGGTCATGTTCCTCTTGGAAGGGTTACAGAATACTAGGACCTTAGGGTCATATTTAATGCATCATTGTCTTTTGTTCCTTATATATCCGAAGTTGTTTCAAGGTCCCTGAAAATTGTAGGGTTCTTAAAGCGCTGTACTAAAGACTTCAATAACATTGCTCCGATTCGTCTGTTATACTGTGCGTTGGTACGACCGTTCCTAGAATACTGCTCACCTGTCTGGAATCCAAAGTATAGCACATATGTACATGCACTTGAGCAGGCTCAGCGAAAATTCGTCCGATATTTGGCTTTTCCCACCAGATAACTTTGTCTACAATTATGAGATATTATATAGGAAATGCAACATTGTTCCTTTAATGGCAAAACGTAGCCATAAGGACTTGAAACTGCTTTATCACTTGGTTAATTCACGGGTTCATTGCAGTGACCTTTTATCTATGATATGTCTCCACGTCCTCTCAAGGGACACACGTTCCACCATAACCTTTTCCGAACAGTATAATCGGACCAATTATGGTTCCAATACTTTCATCTCGAGAGTCTCTAAGTTAGCTAACCGCCACCCTGATCTCAATTTTTTTGGTTCGTTTTCAGATTTTGCGAGGCAACTCAGATTACTGTGTTGACATAGCCTACAACTACAACCTTATTATGTTATTATTTTATAGAATTTCTTTTTTTTTCTTTTATTGAAGTTTCAAGATTTATTGATTGTTTGTATGATCATTTTGGTTCGCTTTGTTGGATAATTATTAATTGTTAGTTTTGAATTTATAGTATTAAATTTATTAAACACTAGTTAACTGTTATTGGGCATGGCCCGTGAAATAAATAAATAAATTATTATAAGTATGGTGCTAAGTAAATTGTTCTGAGACAGGACCTTCTTAAAACAATACTGTAGAGATAATTATTTTCCATATAAATAAACGGCAAACAATTATTTTTTAGGGCAGTACAATTATAGACCTGTCAGATGTAGTTACAATATATAGATAATATAACTTGTAAGAATAATTTTATTTTTTGTTACGTGAACCATACATCAGTGGAAAAACCCATAGTATCTCCTACAGCCGGCTTAAACGCCTCATACTCTCAGATAGACGTAGACTGCAGTTGAGGCTAGAAAATGGAGTTACAAAATGGTCAGATAGGATCCAGAACATAACAAAAGCACTGATGATGATATTATGTATTGTAAAGTTATAGTACGGTATGGTAAAATGCGATGCTTTTTCTCGAGTTGAGGTATTTTTCTCCTTTAAGTACCTAGGGGTCCTGGCAAACTTTGGGGTCCAATGATATCGGAGAGGGGGCATGTACGTATAACTAAAACGGTTAATTAATCATCAACCTGTCCTAGGTTTGAACTTGAACGTGCAAAATGTTAAATGAACAACGCGAACGACATAAATTGTTTTTGAATAATAATTATATTATAATTATATAAATAGTCGAGCAGATTTTGTTCTTCACCCAATCCTGTTCAACCAGTTTGTTACAGCACACACGTACGTGGTGTTCGGAGGGTTCTAACCTGCAATATGATTTTCTAAGCCCAAACCGGGAGTCACAGTACACGTGTAAGTGGTCTCATCGGGGTATCCCTTTTAAGTTAATAAAGTCGAATCTACGATAACTGTGTCAAAGTTCTAGGTAGAGTAATTTCAACCGGTCAAATGGTTAAAGTGTTTCAAAGCTCTGAATGGCGTTAAGCCAAAGCAATCTACCGATAAAACGATTGAACAATTATCAAAATAAAATCGATCATAAATAAAACGCAACACAGCTCTTAATCAAAAAAGCTTTGTTATAAAACAGTGGCCAAGACCTAATAACATATTAAAATATACCACAGCCGGAGAGCCATGCGTGTTCTAGTAATCGGGTAGAGGTAATTTCATTAAGTCTTTGATCAATATACAATGTTATTGTTTTTGTCACAATGTCTTCTTTATCATCTCTTCTCGCCTGACGCAGACCGACCCCTAGTCCGATCTATATAAGTCTGCACGACAACCAAGTCGTGACGTGGTGCACGTGGAGAGCTAAGGCGTGACAATATACCAACACTCTTTTACACCTCATTTAAAAGGCCATTTATAACACTTTCTTAACTTGAAAAGGCACTAGTGAAAAGACACTTTTTCTTAGATTTAATATATATTGTCATGGCTCGTGACGATCTATATGTTTTTTGGGCTACCCCATAACAACTTTTGCCGCGTCTACTATGTTTCAAAATGAATCATCACCTACCGAGAACATTCCTGACAGCTCTTTTATTTGCTCGATGTATAGTGCGGCCAAGGCCCGGCCGAGAATAATAGTGAAGTCTTAGTTCCGGAATATTCCCGATATATGTTCGACTGGATATAATTTGCGCACAAAACGCGTGTTGCAGTAGAGATCTGTTAGTTGTAAAGTTATAAGAGTAGTATATTGTGTTTAGTTTGCTTCGCATTATTCTCACATAGTTTCCCAACATTTTTTTTAAATTTCTTAAGTTCTTCAAAGATTAAACTTTAACGCGCCCATGCTATAGTTTGAGGTTGAGTAGAATAACCAATGAACTGATTTTAAACGGGCCTACACTATTGAATCTGGGCACCAAGTTAATCAATCTCTAGAGCCCCTATGAACCATCCTTCTATTTATGTTGTTTAGGCAGCCACTACCCGACCATTAGCTCCTCATCAAGTAGTGCAGTTGATTCAGTTCTTAATCAAGTGGCAGCAATTTTCAACATATCAAAAAATGCTGCATCAAAATCAAAATCAGTGTAAAAATGCTTGTTAGTCGACAATAGATTTTTTTGCAGTTATTTAGGGTCTAAATGACTCAAAACATATATTGGTAGCAAGCTAATGTTCTGTCTGTATGTGCGTGTATGCGTCTGTGCATCTGTTATTACGATATGCAGGTTCATATATTTTTGTTAGTTCCGCTAAAACTTCTCCTTCATTTTAAATCGCCAAGAAAATGTATCAGAACGTTTACACAAGCTTTTAATACTAGACAGTTTTATCTTCTTAGAAACCGTAAGCCCAAACATAACCATATAGCGTGACCAATTAAAACCACGTTATGCCCCAAGCAGACGTTTTCATTTCATACGCCCTTTCATGATGTTAATCTGATTATGGTTTTAGACTTCGCCTTAGTGCAAGCAGCATAATATTTTCTTATTTAACGTAATTGGAAGAAAACCCGGGCTATTCGTGTACCGCACAAATACATTAAGTTGATTAAATCGTTCTTGAATAGAACGAACATTTTTAGGTAAGGCATTCAACCGTCATTTATTTAATATTTAGGTAACCTACGTGATCTTTTAATACTAGCTCGTAATTCAATGAGTTCATGGCTCATGGTCAGTTATATTAGATATCTATATTATTTATAGTACTGACTTCTCCTGAACACTTAGTTCTTCTATAGAATGGACCGGTTATGTAACAATCGAGAAATTGTGAGAACAGTAGATGCTTCGATCTATGAATACTAGTAAGTTGAAAGTACTGAATTATCGGCTAGATAGAGGTAATTTTTTATTGGTAAGGAATATACTAAATTATTAATGCTTTGGTTTGGGTTGAAAAGTCAGTACAGCTTAAGCTGAATTGCTGAATCCTCCGTGACCTACTGTGTGTTAGACCAAATTAAGAATTCTTCCGACAGATTTACCCGGGATATAGTCTATTACTCTAATAAAATCATATTACAACACAAAGGGTATAATCTAAAAAAGGCTGTTGATATATATTTTGAAGTTTATTTTTTTAAAGTACTATATATGGTTTTATGAATAGGATACCAATGAATCGTGGCAAAATGTAAACACGTAAAATGACAGTCCTAAAACCTGTACAATTAATAAGCCAGGAATAACATAACCATAATAGTTACTTGCATACAAAATTATGGAGTAGACTTGCGATTTTCCAAATTCGCTTTACATAAAGGAGAAGACAAGGATGCAGAAAGTGATGAAGAATGAAGACTTTTTGAATGATTTGATGAAGTACCCAACGCTACGCCTTAATTATATATATGGATACTTATAAGGTTCTTAAATGCCTATATCACTTGCAATTGTTTTACCATGAATTAGTCTTTCCTCATTTATCTTATGCAGTTTAGTGTTATATCCTTTGTTGTTTAATTTATTATTGTCATATTAAGGTCTTTTAAAATTCGAAGTATCATTTCGTAACGAGGACCTTTTCTAAAACGCTGAAGTCTTGACAAACGTTTGGATCCAATGTGTAACGTGCGGCTTTCCCTCAGCATCAAGTTGAGTCTGAAGGTTTAAGTAAGAGTTCTCCTTGACTAAATGGCGGATCCGTCAAAATAGATGTTTGTTCCCTATGTTCACGTAAGGATATATCATGGGGTTATTCTTGACATGCTGGTGCAGTTTATTTTATTATTTACTATCACTTGCTGTAATGACCTCCACCGACCGGTGAATGCAGTGCTGGAAGCGAATTGCAGTTGCCTTCTACCGGAAATTCAAAATTAGGATCGTCTGGATTGTCTTTAGAGTAGTTTTCTGTAGCGGTTTATGATACCAACTCCTGAACGTGCGTGCCGTTTAGGGACTTTCTTTCTCTTGTGTTGGCGTCGCGGAAATTGTGCTTTACTTTTGTATATTTCCCTAATGAATGGTGGGTCGAATGGTTATTTCCTTTTGGCTAGGTCGAGCAATTATTTAAGATGGGGTTTGGTGCATCAAAATTCTGCGTTTTCCTTTCGAAATTGCCCTAGATAAGTTATTGGATATGACAGCTCGGGGCCACGTGACGGGTGACTACACTCTTATTGGCCAAGCGTAGTTGTAGTCGGAATATTGGAAGGAAGCATCCTAATCCGGAGAGTTTTTGAAGGAAATCACTCTACGTAGGGCCGTTTAGGGCAGTGGTAGTGTTGGAAGTTTTTTGCTTTACCTCATGGGATTGTTCTGTCCGACCAATTTATAGAGTCTCAGGCCTTATTTTGCTTACGTTGGTTAGTTTTTTTTGTTAGTGCTTGAAACTCGTCCCATAACTGGGATTTGATGCTGCCTTAAGTAGAAGCCTTTGTCCGTCCACGACCTACCTGTGCGTTCCAACGAGCTAGTTGTATAGCAATCTTTTTACAGACTTCTACCGTAGGGGTACACTTCTACCGTAGCGGTACACTTCTACCGTAGGGGTACACTGCAACCGTAGGAGTACACTTCAATCGTAGGGGTACACTTCGACCGTCGGATACTTAACCGACAGAGTTTCGTTTACTAGCCCTTAAAGCTCAGTCATTAGACCACGCCAGTCTGGTCTCTGGATTGTGACTCGTTCAGGTTACCGTTAGAGTCCTTCTTCGTCGGAGGAAATATATGGTGTTTTCCCTCTCCACCTGGAAAACAGCCGAGAAGCCACCAACTGAATGTGAGCTATCATATCTTTATTATTAGTGTTTGTTACTACCCTTTCCTCTCCTTTATATCTTTAAATAATAACGCCTAATCGTATTATTCATTACTCTGGTAGATAAACCCGAGATTTACGCCGAACCGTAATTGTCTCTGCTTAAGTATTAAGCTTTAATTAAATCCCTTTTTCCCTTTTGCTAATTAAGATAATTTTCTTTACTCTAAGTAATAAGTCGAAACTTAAAATTTAACTTATTTTATTCTTGTAAATTCAAATCTACGATTCAGCTTGCTTTATTTTTGTCAGTCGATACGTTTAACATTTTTAACTGGCCGTAACATGCTCGTAGTTTATTAAAATAATTGGGTATAATTTCACGAAATTTTCGACCAGAAACGTGAGATATTTTTCCGAATATCGATTTGTTCAGGTACCTTTATTAGGGAACTCTCGCTCCCTTTCGGTAGATTTGGCGTTGTGTTGCCTAGTTCTTGGTCTAGTTTTCTAGTCTCTAAGGAGAGCGTCTTTATGGTCAGCTAGAGTCTGGTTAATAATTGATTAACGAAGGCAGCGCCCAATCTACTGATTTAATTTTAGTCGACTGCCCAAGGTATCATTTATTATTGGCGTACCTAATTTTAATTATAAACATAATTAGTTTGTAGAGCGGTACATTAACGTCAGACCATGGTTTGCGCGCCTATATAATAATCGAATAAGGTATTTTATTTATGTTACTTGAACTGTGATATTCTAAAGTAAGAATTTATATTTTTAATTGGTTCAGTTTGTTTGTAACATCGGTTACATGGTGTAATATTTCTCTTTGAATCTCGTTAGCCGCCACAAGGTGATCGCGTTCGAGTGAACCAAGGAACGAACCTAATTATTATTTGGAAGTTTTTGTTCTATCCATGATACATAATGATATCGGCTTTTAATTGAGCGAAATAATATTGTTTTTTTATACTCTTTTATTTACCTTTATGCCTCAAGCAACTGAGAAAAATTTCTGACTATTAGAACAGTAGGCAATTCTAGTCATATTATTCAGTATAGCAGCATAAAATATCGGAAAAATGGTCATCTTATTGTTCTGTGTTCTGCATTGAATAATAAACCAACTTTCTACTTATATGAATTTGCCTGTGTTTCTATTTACTGAATTTCCCTGTGTTATTTAATTGTTCCTGGATTGCCTGGATACGAAGAAATCGGGACGATTAAAGAAGGTGGGTACTTTGATTTTATTCATTTGCGCTCTATGTTTGGAATGTTTTGGCTTCATTGACTTGCTATAAATACTACAGTTTAATATTGGCTTTGTCGTTAATCATTAGTTTCCTTTTTGCGTCTCACTTTTTAATTTTTAATACTGGCCTACTTACTTGTCTTTCATAATTAAATTAATTCTCTAATTATTAAATTAATTCACGGTTGCTATTTTAGTTCCCATTTGTTCGGATTGATTAAATTAAAATCACTTTAATCAAATTAATTTCGAATTTATTTAAGTAATTCTCTCTTGGTAGTTGCGTAGCTTAGGCTAAAACGAGTGTCATATTTCATCTTTGGGGTATTTCTTGATTGTGCCGTCTACAAGCCCGTGGCACCTTATAAATAACCCACCCTACTCTCCGGCATTAGAGCTAGGGCCTATTTGCGCTTTGAAGACGACTCGTTCTAGCTTACGCATCTGTATTTGCAAATTCACATAATTCTAAATTTTTCTTATTTGGTGTTATTCACCTTCGGTCCCTTCTAAGCCGAGGCGAAGGTATGCGCCAATTAAAAGAAAGAAAAAAGCGTGGCAAACGCTATCAAGGAAGGGGCAAGGTAAACTACTAAAATGTATAAGCTACTAACTAAAGTTTGAACTTGGAAAATGTTATGTAAACACATAAGGCAGACATATAAACAACGCATCAGCGATAATAAACCACTAGCTTCAACGGACAGCAAATTTTATTATGTAAATTCTCAAGCTCCAGCGCCCCTATGCATTAACAATCCTTTAGATCTCCAAGACCTGTAATCAGAATCTTAATCTGGCCTTATTGGAAAGATCCTATCTGGATTAAGTTCCTCAAATCTAAAATTCAGCCTCAGTGCCCATGTGCATCAACTTGCGTGGGTCCCTTGGGCGCTCCTCTCCAAGTTGTAAAGTTGAAGCTCTAAGTAAAAATAATTTAGAATAATTAAAGTGAATTAAATCTTTAAGTGAAATCAAGTTAAGCGATTAAAACACGAAAATAATTACCTAAATTAAGTATCCAAAGCTAACCATAGATGAATCATAACACAACCCTTAAACACTTCATTACAAACAGTGACCAAAGCTTATAAATAGTTGAAAGTACACCTCAACCTAAAAAGACATGCGTATTATAGTGATCGGGTAAAGTGTAAATTCATTAGATTTTTGACCTAGCCCAGATCGATTCTACCTGGGTTAAACAAACACAATGCCATGCAAGAAGCCTGGCAATATATTGGGTTGTTTTATCCAATATTAAAATTAGATTATATGTAAATGGACTATGAGATGTTGGCTTTCTAGTGGCTTAGTGATTATTTAATTTAAAAAAATTTATATTTTAGATATCTTGAATTAAAACAGCCTTATAACACAAAAATATTCACCAGAACTAAATCAAATATAACCACCCATAGACCTTTTTCTAAAGCTCAACTTAAGTTCTATAACAAAACGAACGAAGAAACTGACGAAGCCACTAAATGTTTTAGCAAAAATCTGGTTAGTTCTTATAGAATGGGTGAAGACAGTGTGGGCTAAATGTCATAAAAAAATACCTTTACCTTAACTTAATTTGAATAATTAATGTTAATTAACTTTCCCATATTTTAAAATTGATGTGTGTTTGATATTTAGAGAATCAATTTTCCCTTGCAATTTCCCCTAAGATATAAGTAAGCTCTAATTGCTAAAAGCATTGAAGTAGAATAGAAGCAAAATACAATTTCAATACAAGTTATCCCGGCCTTTTGCAAAGACATCAAGAAAATACACGTTTGTCTAACGATACAATTTTCCTCATCGGAGTCGCCTTTCAAAATAAAACTTGTAACACGACATCACTTAGTTAGGAACTTCAAGTGTTTCGTAAATTTTCCATTCTCTATCTAAAGCTCCGGCGGCCTTTTCGAGAAACTGCATCATTTACGTCATTTTTACTGTTATTTCCTGCGCTGACTTTAAAGGAAGTTTATTTTCTTTCGTTGATTTGCTATTTCGCAAACGGGATTTTTGTGAAACCGGAGCTTAGAAATTTTGCACAATCGACTTCAAAAGTAACTTAGATGTCTGATTGGACACTATTAGCTCCAGTGATGCTCGAAGCTTTATAATATAATTCGTAATGCCATAGTTTAGTTATCTGAAAAGTTAATCTTAAGTCGACTCGGCCAGATGGTAAATATGAATTGGAAGGTAATAAATAAGATACCCTGGGCTTTCGTGAAACTAAAAAATGTAAAAACTTGCTTTATATTAGAGTGGAGAAACATTCCAAGAACAATGGATATGTTGGTACAGCAGTAATGACTAGAAAGACGGACAGTAATGACATAAAAGATCAGCTAGAAATAATCTAAGTGTGCATAGAGGAAGAGAGAGAAAATATGCGCTTGATTCACGTAGAGGTCAATTTCAATAGCTCAAGGTACGGTTCAGATCTTGTAATTCGCTTAAAAGGCATATGCTGGAGATCAATAAAATAAATTGTGCGTAGGTCAATAAAGTAGCGGAGTTATCATACAGACTCACTATTTCTATTACCAGACCTCTTGAGTGACTTATTGAAGCAAATTTCGAGCAGAAAGGAGAAGATGCCTTTAGCAATAATTCTTATTAACCCAAACTTGACTGTCTGACTTTTCAGCCGGTGATTATGCTTTAATAATACTACAGAGATCGATTGAACCAATAGGTTAAGAATACCATTTGAAGATAAGCATGAATTTCCTCCACATAAGCTAAAATACTTAAATACTAGGTTGGCCAGAGGAGCGCTCTTATTAGGAGAGTTGATTACGTCGTCGAGCATTGAGCAGCTACTATTATGAAAATTGAAATAACGAGTGTTGGTTTTTGAACAGCTTCAAAAGGAGATGCATCAAAGAACACAAAAAGTGAGATTTTAGATGACAAACCTTATGAAGACTAGGGGAAAGAAGCATAAAAGTATCCCTTAAGGTGAAGGGATCCTCATGATTTTCAGTTTACGTTACAGTGTCATCTCGCATAGCTTTGGTGTAAGTACTTCATGCATGCCAAGTAATTTCAACACCCATTCATGTTAATTCAGTTGTTATATGCTTCACGGAGGGTTAGTGAGGTTATTTCAGTTTTCAACGTAATCGGTTTACGACGCGCTTTCTGTGATTTTTTTTAAAGAGAAAAGGATGTTAAATGCTCGCGGAGCTATGACGAGTTCCACCGAGATTAGTATTAGTGTACACTTACCGAATTCGACCAGATATCCTCCGTTAAAATCACCCGGCAAGGTCGGAAGGCAAGACCCCGTGGCAAGCTGTAAAGTGAGCGCGCAATTTGCCCGCTGCTCAATTAAACGGAGAAAGGTTCATTGGGCGCCACCGAGCTCGTTACGGACCAAACTGGAGATCCCCGCTTTATTCGTGGAACCTGCTGCAAGACTTCCGCTCCCCAAGATAAACCTGGCCGGTAAGAAGCGCTAAAAAGAATGTCACCGCCAAATCACTAGCAAAGCTGCAAAGTTACGATAAGTACATTGTTGAGCCAAATAAAACACGCCATAGATACGATACTATCCCTTTATTGGAAAAGAACAAATAGTCACCAAGAATAGCGGTAATGAGAAAAATTTACATTGAAATTAATGGTATAAAAAGTAAGGTATTATAAGTTTAAAAAGGTACAACTCTGACAATTGTAGGCGGTTTAAACACTAAAGAAAATCAAAGAAATTTTAACAATAAAATTATAAAAATGGTCAGTGGTTGACCAAAACTCTATGTAGTTTTAGGTAAACGATTAAATTATTGAATCGGCGCCAGAAAGTGCTCTGGAGAGGGTAAAAACTTAATTTGAGTTTTGTCTACCGCGCGGGATCGTGATCACGTCAACCGCAGAGATAAGGCGAGCGCAAGTACTACAAGGATAAAGGTGCTAACTTAAAAGGTGACAGTTATTTCAAACACAGCAATTTACATCTAAGACTAATCACTTATCTTAATCTGAAGTTCCAAAATAAGGTGAACACGGACGGCTCGTTCCGGACCCTTAGTTTATTCCAGAGTGGACCACATAAGCCAAAACAGGTGAACGAACTTCAACCGTCCGGCAAGTCCAGCCGGTTAAGTGTACTACGAAGTTCCAATAGTGCCAGTATCCCAGCTATGTGGGAGGACTCTAGGAATGGAAACATTCCCTAGTAACGAGTCACCGCAATATCTGAATCGATTGCTATTATATACTCTTCGTTCAAAAGAATAATTTAGCAGAGTTTCAAATTTCAGATTAAAGAGATTTCCTTTTTTTTTTCAATTCTAAATGAAATTAAATAATGAACCAAATGTTAAAAAAACAAAGAATACATGAGAAAAATAGCACGACCGTAATAATATATTAGCGCAATCGAAATATTCCAACTAAAACTTAATATTAGTTATGCAGAAAACTAAAAAGGTTCAGTTCGCCCAAGGGAAGCCGACATCATCCGTTAAAAATAACATTACAGCATTTAGGAAAGAAGGGGGGGAAGCAGTCCAAGAATTTGAACCAAGTGTGGCACAGCAAAATAAACGTACATAATCATTGAATACAGTAAATGCCAGCAATAGTACAAAAAAAAATGAATGTAATTAAATAGACTGTTTCTAGTCTAGTTCAGATAGCATTCATACCAAATTGATCAAAGATTACAAGTATGATCTATATAATGAACAAAAAGCACTAGAATAAACGTTAATGAAAAATCATACTAAACAAATTAGACAAATAAATGGTCTGAATGACCTTCCAATATTATTATCAAATAGAAAGCATAACCCTTCCCGAATTTTAATAACAAGAGAAAAGTTCAAGTACGGCCACAAAATGAACAAATAGCACTAAAATATACCTTAATAAAAAACAGCGTACTAAGCGAATTTGGCAAATAAATGGTCCGAACAACCTTCCAATATTAATATCAAATAGATAGCGTGCCTCTACCTTTAATACAATAATAATTCAAGAATAAAATTCAATAAAGTAAACAACAATGAATGAAAATATGCGAAAATATGTGATCTGCATTAAATAACATGATCTGATGGCTTCCCTTAGTAACGGAAACTAATAATAAACAAAACTGCATTACCTAACCATTAACAACCGAATTTCCCGGTTTGGTGCCTAAATTAATAGTTGAAATCAACTACCCACGCGAATCACTAGAAGTTATTTGCAAGATTAATTATTAAAATTAAAGATGAAAACAATAATTCCCCATTGCATTAATTCTGACTTCGATAACAGAATAAACCCCATGAAATTAGTCGTTTTTAACATTAATTGCAACTTATTGCTGTAGGCAATAGATGCCTCTGATAAAACAACATAAAAATCAATGGTTAAATTTTACACACGCTGCTAAACCGCTACGGAAAGGTCAAACAAATTAAACTACTAAATTATCGAAGATTTACATTACATTTCGTCGGAAATAAAATAAAACGATTTTAGGCTAATC
>MU193434.1:0-11187 GCA_016904865.1 Pissodes strobi | reverse complement strand
AGCTACTAAATCGAGTCCGAAATAAAAGAAAACAATTAATTCAATAAATATTAAATAATAGACTAGGCAATCCGAATAATAAAAAAAGCCCTCAACTTTAATTAATCTCTAATTAGGATGACGACACGCCGATCAATTAAGCTATTAAATCGGGTCCGATATGAATGAAAAGCGAAATAATACAACGATGAAATTAATAAAGACACGAGAAATGCAAAACATCTGCAATTAATAAAGAAAACTTACCTCTTAAAAAGAGAGCACACTACGCGACACAAAACGCCAAGTACCACAATGGCGGCTGTCACTAGACAAAGCCAATGCCAGTATCCTCGCCTGGTGAGTTATTCCCACATCTACGGCACTACAACTAACGAGAACGAATCGAAATGGCCGATGTGGCAATTTCTAAGTTGTTTGTCGGTAAAATCCAACAAGGATCTCTGGGCTTAAACCAGATTAAAATAAAACAACAAGCCAACAGAAAAGCTTCACTAGAAAAGGGTGTCTTACCAGCCCAAGAACGCAGGTTAAGTGTACTACGAAGTTCCAATAGTTCCAGTATCCCAGCCAGGTGGGAGAACCCTAGGAATGGAAACATTCCCTAGTAACGAGTCACCACAAATATGTGAATCGATTGCTATTATATACTCTCCATTCAAAAGAATAATTAAGCAGAGTTTCAAATTTCAGATTAAAGAGATAGGTTTTTCCTTTTTTTTTCAATTCTAAATCAAATTAAATAATGAACTAAATGTTAAAAAAAAACAAAGAATAAATGAGAAAAAGAGCACGACCGTAATAATATATTGGAGCAATCGAAATATTACAACTAAAACTTAATATTAGTTATGCAGAAAACTAAAAAGGTTCAGTTCGCCCAAGGGAAGCCAACATCATCCGTTAAAAATAACATTGCAGCATTTAGGAAAAAAAGGAGGGAAAGCATTCCAAGAATTTGGACCGAGTGTGGCACAGCAAAATAAACGTACATAATCATTGAATACAGTAAATGCCAGCAATAGTACAAAACATAAATGAATGTAATTAAATAGATTGTTCCTAGTCTGGATCAGATAGTATTCATACCTAATTGACAAAAGAGTACAAGTATGATCTATATAATGAACGAAAAGCACTAGAATAAACCTAAATGAAAAATCATACTAAACAAATTAGACAAATAAATGGTCTGACCTTCCAATATTATTATCAAATAGAAAGCATAACCCTTCCCGAATTTTAAAAACTCAAGAGAAAAGTTCAAGTACGGGCCTCAAAATTAACAAATAGCACTAAAATATATCTTAATAAAAAACAGCGTACTAAGCGATTTTGGCAAATAAATGGTCAGAACAACCTTCCAATATTAATATCAAATAGATAGCGTGCCTCTACCTTTATTACAATAATTCAAGAATAAAATTCAATAAAGTAAACAACAATGGATGAAAATATGCGAAAATATGCGATCTGCATTAAATAACATGATCTGATGGCTTCCCTTAGTAACGGAAACTAATAATAAACAAAACTGCATTACCTAACCATTAACAACCGAATTTTCCGGTTTAGTGTCTAATTAATAGTTGAAATCAACTACCCACGCGAATCACTAGAAGTTATTTGCAAGATTAATTATTAAAATTAAAGATGAAAACAATAATTCCCCATTGCATAAATTCTGACTTCGATAACAGAATAAACTCCATGGAATTAGTCGTTTTTAGCATTAATTGCAACTTATTGCTGTAGGCAATAGATGCCTTTGATAAAACAACATAAAAATCAATGGTTAAATTTTACACACGCTGCTAAACCGCTACGGAAAGGTCAAACAAAATAAACTACTAAATTATCGAAGATCTACATTACATTTCGTCGGAAATAAAATAAAACGATTTTAGGCTAATCGCAAGACCCCGTGAATAAATAATAATGACTATTCCGTTCAAGTATAAAAGCCCAAAAGCCCTAATCAATCTCTGATTACTATGACGTCATGACGACTAATTAAGCTACTAAATCGAGTCCGAAATAAAAGAAAACAATTAATTCAATAATTATTAAATAATAAACTAGGCCATCCGAATAATAAAAAAAGCCCTCAACCTTAATTAATCTCTAATTAGGATGACGACACGCAGATTAATTAAGCTATTAAATCGGGTCCGATATGAATGAAAAGCGAAATAATGCAACCATGAAATTAATAAAGACACGAGAAACGCAAAACATCTGCAAATAATAAAGAAAACTTACCTCTTAAAAAGAGAGCACACTACGCGACACAAAACACCAAGTACCACAATGGCGGCCGCCACTAGACAAAGCCAATTCCAATATCCTCGCCTGGCGAGTTATTCCCACATCTACGGCACTACAACTAACGAGAACGAATCGAAATGGCCGATGTGGAAATTTCTAAGTTGTTTGTCGATAAATTCCAACAAGGATCTCTGGGCTTAAACCAGATTAAAATAAAACGACAAGCCGACAGAAAAGCTTCACTAGAAAAGGGTGTTTTACCAGCCCAAGAACGTTTGGAAGGTAACCTACAAGCTATTCGGGGTTTAGTACCTCGACCTTGAATTCTGGAGGGAAAGCTTGATTGAGCGAATGACATCAAAGGCTACCTAGGACCTGTAGCTTTGACCAAAATTCAGTTTCATCGCAACTGTTTTGATCCGATTCTCTTCTGACAAGGACGACATAGCATCTGTCCTAACACTAATAAGTGAAAGGACTTCTCTCGCCAGCGATAGAAAGTATTTTCACATCATATTATTCGTATCATATTACACCGATTAGTTCAGAGTTTCTCTAAGATCCTTGGGCGTAAACATCTCATATAATGCGTCGTACAAACTTGGCGCAGTTTTGCGAAAACTCACTTACGTCACTTACAGACGCTACAAGAGTTAGACTAAATTACAGTAATTGTAGGCTCCAATTAGCTATTTAAATGCAGACCATTGTCTCGAGTTTTTAACGTTGCCTTTGGGATGGTTGTACCGTTTTTATAAAGTTGGCTCCGTCCGTTATGAAAATTCCTTTGGAGAGGATTTCTCATAAAAATAAGATAAAACAACATTTGATGAGTGTAAGATACAGTAGAAGTATTTGTAATCAATACTAGAAGATAATAAGCTACGAGAAAAACAATACTAATATAATGATTAAAGACTTAAATCTAAAAGTTAAAACAGAAAGTGACACATGGGGGGAGGGGTGGCTTGGGATGGGGTGCGATTTACAGGTGAAGATATTGAACAGGAAGACCTGTATTAATATACTACATTTAACGTTCTCAAAAACAGGTGAAGGAGAAAGCTAGATTCCTTGTTAAATCCTAGTCCTAGACCATAATGACTTACACGAAAAGTAATCACTAAACCAAAATCACAATTAGTCGCATTTAGTCCTGCTACGCTCTTAGTATTTTATCTATTTATTCAATTATATCAAATTAGAAGAAACTGAAAGTTGACAACGTTAAGTTAACGTAATTTACAGCTAAAGATATGTAGGCCAGAACCAGTTGTCATCAAAGCTTGCAAATTAGGCTCTAGCTCAAATGCCGGATAAACAGGGGTATATTTATATAAAAGCGCCACTAACTTGTAGCCGAAAATCTCCAAGTTGAAATATGGCACTCGTTTTGGATAAGGCTTCGCACAAAAACAAATATAATAAAACCCACGTTGGGCGCCAGAAATTTGCAATATAAGAAAAATATATATAAGCCAAAAAAACAAAAGTTAATTAATTCAAAACAAAAAAAAAATCAATATAAATTTTGATACCAACTAATTCAATTAATTCATACTTACCAACTACTTCTTTGACGCACAACACGTAGTCTTAGAAGCAAATATTTATAAATGGAAGATCGATAATATAGCTCTGTGGCGCGCACATCCCAGGCTGGTCGGATTGGATAAAAAATATACCCCTATGATACCTGCCAGACAAAAATGTGAAGTCCACATAACAATTTGATGCCAAAATGTCACAACCACGCAAAGAAATTAAATTCATTTAAATTAAAACCATAATAAAATGGCATTTGATGATGGTATATAGCCTCAATTAACTTCCACTGGTCAGCAATTATAAAACAACGGAAGGTTAACTGTTTCAAAATGACTTATAGCTAGGTTGTTTACGTGGTTGTTTTCATCCCTTTTTATACTTTAATAGGTTTAATTTACCTCGTTTCTTTTGGGAAGGTTAAGAAAAATTTAAACGAACTAAATTGAGAAAAATTTTGAACTTATAAATGATTTTGAAACATGCAAACCTCGGAAAGCGAAGATAGCTGATCTAGGAATTTAGTCACTGAAATGCAAAATTGAAATTTAAGCTCCGGACACTCACTTAATACGAAATATTTACTTCTGCTTAACACAAGCACGTGTGTGACTGCCTTTTCCTTTCTGGTGAACGCAGAAAAAAAGGATATTGTCAAATAGAAAGTCAAACCGCTACAGCGACACAAGGATATAAGTTACTGGATTTTACTCGTAATTAATTGGAGAAGTATTAATATATATTATGTAGTATAATGGAATCACGGTTGTAGGTTGATCAACCGGATTTTCCAAATCTGTTTTACTTATAAAAATTCGTTAATTAGATTTCAATCTTTGATGCTTTGAAATTAAGAAAATATTTTTAGTTACCGTAAAAATCAATATAAGATAAAGATAAAGATAATTTCAGCATAAAACTTCAAGGAAAAATATTAAACCTAAGATCTTGTTTCTGCTGAGATCCAAAGATGTCCTGAGAAGATCGCAGTCTTTAAATATTGAAGGAAAGATAAATCTAATACGTGTAGGGTTAAGAACAATCAATTAAGATACTGGAAGAAGTTATATAGGATCTCCTACTCTTCTCGAGCACTTTACTTACAATTTTTTGAACATTGCTTTACTAGCCAGAACCTAAGCACGCCCTATTATAGGCAAAGCCTGTTGATTCGATTAGCTGGATTGTATAACTAAAACGGAGATTCAATAAACGCCGCTATTTTGTAGGAATAAGGCCCTTTCTCCTCCTTCACGAAGCCTCGAATTCCGATAATTCTCTATGCCCGACAAGCAAAATACACTTCAAAGTTACAAGAAAACATGGGCGTATGCAAAAGGCAATATATACAGGATATTATAGATGAGGCTATATGGCTGATAAGTAAACTATACATCATAGCTACAGGATAACATAGATACTATGTAAACGCTATATTAAGCATTGCTTGCCTATCAGGCATCAATATACCTAAAATAATTTACGAGGTTAAATAAGAAATATATCAGTTAGATTAGGTGATGATAAACAATTCCACGGGAAAAACTGGCCGGTTTTAATTTACCAGAAAATTTCCTGTAATGCCATGCGTAAATCGTATACGTTTAAATACAAAAGACATAATAAAATCAAAGCATAAGAAAAAAATTGAGTGTACCTTCTCAAAACACCTCTCGCTGCCACTACAGAAACCGGAATGATAGCCTCACCTCCTACAATACATTCGCGCACAAATCACATAGTCCACTTCTACTGCTGCGTCTGTATCAAAATAATCATAATATTAATAATAATCATATTTGTTTGTTATTTTAAAATAACTAAATAGACTATTAGAAGCAGATATCTGCATTTTATCCTAAAGCAAGTTGTGATAATGAATAATTTAATTATCTGGGCAATTATTGAGTTATAAGGAAAACTCTCGAAAACATGAACATTATTATATGCTGTATCTATCTCATCTTTTAACTGCTGCCATTGCTTTTTTTAACTCATTCAATGGAGCTTAAAATTTAAAGGGAAATGAATATCTGAGAGAAATTTTTGTTAAAAATGGAACGAATCATGAGAAAATACAGGACGGCAGGGCACGGACAAAGAAGACAATAAGTTGCTTATCCTCGGTGCTGAGTACTAGGATACTACATATTATATGAGACTATTATAAAGGGTGGATGAAGCTTTCTACTTTGTGAGAGATTATTTGTCCTATTCGTTTAGGTGTAGATTTATAAGTGCTTTTTAAGTATAATAGTATATAAGCCATTTAAATTTAACTTAGCTAGATCAGACTTTGACCTGTATATTTTATGGCTTAAATATCAATAATAGGCATTTTAACATTTAGGCATTTAAGCAGCTCTTTTGGTTCTTTGGAAGTAATTTCCCTTAATGCCATGCCTAAATCGTGAACTAATTTGAATTGTCCTATCCCGCACAATATTATATATTTAAATAAAAAAAGGCATAATAAAAATCAAAGCATAAGAAAAAAATAGACAGTATCCTCTCAAAACACCTCTCGCTGCCACTACCGGAGCCGAGATGATGATAGCCTCATCTCCTACCATTCTCAATTTCTTGATAAAAAAATAGATTCGGCCACAGATCACATGGAGCGTTTGTCCGATTCAAATCATATACCTTGCATATGGAAATGAATAAACTTATTAAAATAAGTTTTTCTACTGCTATGTCTGCATAAAAATAATCGTAATTTTATTATTTGTTTCAAAATGACTAACTAATTAGAATATTAGAAGAAAAGATGATATCTGCATTTTCTTTTAAAGCATGTTGGAATAATGATCGGTAATAGCATCTGAAATAATTGAATCATCTTGGAATTCATTGAGTTATTAGGAATATTCTCGGAAACGTGCTCTATCTATCTAATTTTTTAACTGTTGCCATTGCTTTTTCCTAACTTATTCAATGGAGCTTTAAATTTGAAGAGTGCTGAGTACTAGGAAACTGCATATTATATGAGACTATTATAAACGGTGAACTACTGTATGGAAGTGAAATATGGACCTTAAATTAAAATTGATGCGCATAGAAGATTAACAAGAATATCAGCCGGGATCAGAAATAGAAACAATAAAAATTCAGGTTCTATCGGTTGAATATATTCAGGGCAAATGATTGATATTTTATGAACAAGTAAAGATAATGCAGTCGAAGAGATTAATGGAAAAATCTATGAGAAGGCACTGAAAAAAAAAGACCAAAAGATGAATTGCAACGAACGAATAAGAAAAGCAACAATCACAAGGAATCTGACTTCAACATCAATTCTAGTAGATGCTGGAGCTAGATGACCACCTTGAAACGTCATGGGAGGTGGAAATCTGAAAACGTTTCCAAAGGTTTCTAGAATAACAAATCAACAAAAGTGTTCAAAAAAAACTTTGAACACTCTTTCAAATCTAACGATTTAAAATTTGTACAATTTTTACATTCCACGCCACTGTCCTCGCATTCCAAACAAATTAAAATCCATGGCATACTACTAACGCCATCTCTTGGTTACAACGTTTTTCCACTGCAGCAGGTAGTCTAGATAGCTAAAAATAAAGCGTCCTCGAAAAGCCTCCGACCAATCATAGGGCTTCCCGCTGTTTCCCGGCGATATTACTAGCGCCATCTGTTGTAACCACGTTTACTCATCTGAAACCGGCCGCGTATCATACGCCCATCCGACCAATCACAGCGCATCCTCCAGGATAGACACTTCACCCAACCTAAAATTTCCTAGCATTATAGTTAGGAAGGTTTAGGATTTTCTAGGGAGTAACTAAAATTCCGATCTTTAATAATCGAATTCATGAAAACTAGTCAGCAGATTTCAACCGGATTTGTATTAATATTAATTTAGACAACCGGTCATGCTAAGTTTTTACACAATATCTCTATATTTACATTATTGCCCTTTCTATGTCCGATGATTCCGCCAAAAGGGGCGGAGACAAGGGGCGTTAACAACTCCTTCGAGTTGATCACGATCACGTTCTAGATTCTAGAATTCAGTAGTAGTCTCTCAACCCTCTCAGAAGTAAGTCGCACCAAGCGCGCTCCCGTTTCCCGCCGGCATGGCGCAAAGCCGCCATGTCGGGCCAGTTTTCACGTTTTGAGACCTCATAACCGCTCTAGTTCTTTACTTAAGTGTCATAGTGGTATCCAGCCATAATCATCGTCGTCTCAACCCTACAAAAGGGTATTTATCGGCATCCAGACTGCCATTATTCTCTCAAGTATGACGCTGTACACTGGCGTCCCTATCGTACCATTGGTCTTGTCCATAAGTAAGTAATCGTGTCTTGTCTCGTAACCCAAGTAAGTAAACTCACATGTTTGCAATCACTCTCTCTCAAGTAAGACGCTGTACCATCGATGTACTAGCGCTCCATGGCAATCGTCCATGGGAGTTCTCACAATAGAGTCTTGTCTCTAACCAATATTAATCGAGTCTTGTCTCGTATATCATGTAAGTAAACATACACGTTTACATTCACATTCTCTCAAACGCTGTACCATCGCTGTACTAGCGTGCCCAATGGCCTTGTCCAAGGGTTCTCAATATTAATCGAGCCTCGTCTTGAATCTCAAACGTTTACATTCACATACGTTTACATCCTCTCAACCTCTCAAACGCGGTGCCATCGCAGTACTGGCGTTCCCATTGGTCTCATCCATCGTTTTCAATTCTCTATCAGAGTATAACACTGGGTTGTTATTCTCAGGCCTTATTCTCATATAAGGATTAAACGGCACTTGTCTGCCAGTATTCTCAAATCTCAATACATCATTTGAGTCATACCTATGCGACCTGCATAGCGTGTTTTACAATCATTTATGCGTGTACCAAAAAACCGCATTTCACAAGGCATCCAGGTCATGCTATTATGCAATAACTGCATACCAGATTCAAACCACTAATTCAAGTCATTCCTATTTACAAGAAATCAAACTACATTGTATATAGAAACTAGCAAGAGACCTAGCAAGTGTTTTTTAAAGTGACTTTTCCCCAGTGTTGGCAGATAAACTGCTGAACATTGAACGTTTCTCGTCAATTGTGAACAGAGTGTACATACTAGCTTATAGGTGGACTTTAAGGTAATATTTATCCTGTTATTATTGCTTGTATATTACTGTATTTCATATCGCTAACCGAGCTCATACATAGCAGTTCCGCAGGAACCTTAAACAGACATTTAACTGTACATAGCTTCAAGGTTATGTTTTTAATCATATACTAGTTTAGTATTACAACTGTTTCTGCAATGCTTTAGTTTTTAAGAGTTTTATTTATGTCATATTCATCAAGGTCGAAACATATTCATATAATGCTAAAGCTTTTTGTTTTATTTACAAAATGACTTTAGAACCTGCCCTATGGTAAATTATAATGCCTACGAGCACATTTCTGTTTGTTTAGAAACTCGACCAAGATCGAATCTGAAACAAAAAGTTCTGGTCGTTAAGATGGCTTCTTCAAAAGACCATGTCGAAAATTTTACGGTTTTTACTTCTTCGGGCAGTGTTTGGTTTCATTTAATGTAAATTTTAATAATGTTGGGGTTTGGAACCTTCGGCAAAATGCACTAAAACAGAGTTTTATCCACAATACCAAAACAGAATTTTTGCACTCGACGCGCATTTCGCTAACCATGTTAGCATCATCAGGAGATGATTAAAACTGTTTTAATCATCACCTGATAATGCTAACATGGTTAGCGAAACGCGCGTCGAGTGCAAAAATTCTATTTCGGTATTGTGGATAAAACTCTGATTTAGTAAATGTTAATGAGAATAAGCAATAATTTTGATATATATTTCCATTAGAATAAGCTATGTCATAACCCACTTGTGAGTTAGTACTTGTAGTTCACGTGTGGCTTTAGAACCACAAGACTTAACTAAAGCTCCATAATAGCTTTAATCACATGTTTTTGACATAACAACAAAATTCAACTTTTAGGTCCTGACATTCGCAGACATACATCCACGAACTTCGTGACTTTATTCTCTATTCCGAACTTTCTCGAATTTCTTGAAACGACAAAAACATTTTCCAAACAGCATTCGCGTTACTTTAGCTACGCCCGTGTTACCCGACGATGATCTTAAGACAAATTACCTTATGCAGATGCGACGAGATGCTAAATAAGACTAATTGTGATTTTAGCTTAGCTGTTATTATTCAAATATATACAGGTCTGAAGTTTGATATGGATTCTGGCTCGTCGCCATGCTTAAGCTGACAAATAAGTATGTAAACGAAAGAGTTTCTAACGCCACAAATTTCAAATCAGACAATAAATTTTCCTGTTTAAGGGAGAGAGTATTATGCTCTTATATGTTTGGAAAGGCTATATTATGCATTCACATTTTTTATATTCTCATGGATACCATATCACAACTATTACTTTGACTTGTGGTATAAGGCGCACGGTTTAAAATTGGCTCCCATATTGCATTTTTTTATTGTAACCTTGTAAATGGTACAAAATCCGGTAATGCAATTTTTCCCTTTTACTGGGTGCTACGTTACTTTCGAGTACAATCCACCAATATCGAAGAATGCTGTTCCGAGTCGCTTGAAGGATGACTCCCTTTGGAGCACCCTCTTGAGAGATGTGGTATATATTCATTTGGTGGGAATTGATGAGCCCTTCTCGTCTGGACACTCAATGCGAGCAGACAGTTTGAGTATCCTAAATTAACGTTGTTATTATTGACCATCAGGTCTAAATACTTGTGTAGTTGAATCAATTGGCAAATGAGCTAGTACGTTTATTTTTTGAAATTATCGGCCATATTGCTTAAAATGTGTGACGGATAGTGTTGTTACCCTTCCTATAGAAAAAGGTTTGTTACATGCTAGTGTGTCTATATTGGATGGTTAAAATTATTTATAGTTTAACTAGGGTCCTTCTGTGGGACAGAATTTCCTCCCCTGGAGCTGAACGTCCGTCAGCGGCCTTTTCCATGCCGACCTAGAGAGTTTCCAGTGCAATTTAGGCCTTTTGTCGAGGTAATTCGACCACATGATGGAGACGCAGCTTCGCAGGAAACGCCGGTGGATTCCGTGTCTGCAAATCTACTAGATACCAGTAGGATCTACTTTTTTAAATTTATTATCGTTATTTACCGTTTGGTTTAATGAATTTACCGTTAAACGACTGTAGGTCGTCTGTCTACATATATCATACCTACTATCGTTATTTATCATTTTGTTTAATTAACTTACTCCTAAACGACTTTAGGTCGTTTGCTTTCATATATCATATCTATTAGCGTTATTTATCATTTTTATTAACAAACTTATGTTAAACGACTGTAGGTCGTTTGCTCTCATATCGCATC
>JAEQML010062977.1:0-23658 GCA_016904865.1 Pissodes strobi | reverse complement strand
CTTATACACTTAAGTCATAATATACTATTGTAGGATCACCTGGAATCTCATCTTTGATTCTAATTAATACTGAATCAGTCTTCTTAATATTTTAATTTTCATCAATTTTATAATTTGACGTATTGAATTTTTTCGGATTTTCAGCGATAAATGGGTAAAAGTTTTCAGTATATAATTTCAATATTAAAGGATCTGTGTCGGTGTACAATAATGAAACATTATCACCGAATTTAGTTTTAACAAAGTTATAAAAGAAAACATAAATTACGGTTTTGAATACGAAAACCCGATATATACACTAGTAGCTATCTCATAATCTAATATGCTCTCTATTTAGGTCATCATAAAATTTATATTTGTTGGAAGATTGGCTTTTTTCACTTTTTCTTAATTCGGTAATGAAAATGTATGGAAATACACATTTTGGCCTTCATAAAACGATCAATGGATATACAATATTCTAAATTTGCCAACTTTGTTGATAATTTGAAACTGAAGAAAACGCAACTTTATATGCTTCCATTTCATATCCAGGTTTTTGTTAATATAATCGTGAACATAAGTGCGCTTAGTGAACGCCACATATTTTCCTTTTCTTTGAGCTATTACATCAATTTTGTCCTCATATCTGCATATTTTTTATGAACATACGTGAATCATGCTCGCTTAAATTATGGAATACGATGGGAATCAAATTTGATAACTTGAAATTAACATTACAAATTTCGTGGGCTGCACAGCTAAATGTCGCTGTTGGGTTAACATGGTCGCGAACATTCTGTAGGTCAGTACCTTTTTCCACGAAATCATGGGCTTGAAATCTTTTAGATATGTATTATATAATTCCCTTAAATAAATTTGTATGGGCTATACAAACCATTTTGCCGCATTACCTCTATAAAGGTCGAACTTGGAACGAGAATCGTCAAAAAAGCATTTGGTTAAATATGATTGAATATTGGGTGCGTGTTTGACGGGTTCTAATGTATTTTAATGTTTTGGATTCGGCTCTGTAGTAGCTATAGGTTTCAGAATAGATTCGGAATTTACATAAAAAACAAATGACTTCATCAATTATTTTTTCTCCATATGTTCAAGTATTAAAATGTTTTCTGCAACGATTTTAAAAAATTGGTCGATTTTATGGTCCGTTAACGGTATAGTTGTATATACATGATTACAAGAGTAGTTCTGATGTGCTGCTAAAGATTTTACTGAATGAACGTACAATAAACACCTTTCGCAAAAATAGATTCAATGTTTGTAAGCATGAATCTGGCAGGAGGCTAACCGAGATAATTTTTTAATCCAGCAAGCTGATTCACATCTGCACTATTATTGTCGCAACCTTTCTTGTCATTAATAAATAGCCTGGACATTTATTTACATAGGAGCATGACGTAATGGACCAACAACTTCCCATGTAATTTTATTTTTATCTAAGTTGATATCGAGGATATACACGTTTACAGAAATATTATTTAATTTTTCAAAATGATTAATACCAATAACTTTACTGGAAAATCAATGTTGAATATCCTGGAAAAATGAGAGTGTAATGTAATCTGATCAGGAAATGTTCTAACAGGATACCATGCGGAAGTTATAGCCCACATAAAACAGCATTGATCTCCGATCTTCACATTGACGACCGCTCACTTCCTTTCAATATATGATGATCCCCCAATAAGAATGCGTTTGTTAACATTAACCTCCAAATATACGATTTTCTACAGTTCCCAACCTGAAAACACAAAAAAATATTACTAAATTATATAATTTTCAGTACAACGTTTCAACGACACACCTGAATCTTTTTCCTGGACTTCTGTTGTCTGAACCATCATTTTCCTATAAACTATTCAAACATCGATTCTAAATTTGACGCTTAATCTATTATTTGGTTTGCTGTATTAAAGGATTTCTGATTTGCATACGTCCGATGAAGGTAGAAGGTAGTTTGTCTAATATTTTTTCCTAAATGGCGTTCATTAAAATTTTTGCTACTAGTCGCCACATATTCAAAGCCTACTTAAAAATTCGGCAATGTTTCAGTCACACTGATTTCATGTAAAAATAAATTTTTGACATCTTGTGTGAAAATAGCATACTTATTGTGGCATTAGCGGAATTATGAAACGTATTTCCAACTTTCGAGATTTGTTCATTGTTTACAAATTTAAGGTGGTGAATTTCACTCTTAAAACCTAAAAATTGTGATAACTTTGCTATACTGGCGTAGAAATTTTGATAAAGTGATCCCTATTTTTTGCGTCAACGGAGATTGTGGAACGAGAATAAACTTAAAATTGAAAAAGCAGGAGTAATTCAGTAATTTTACAGTAAAAATTATAATATATCGGACAAAATTAAGAAAGTTTTAAAAATTGGTAGAAATATTAAGGATAGCATAAATATTAGTAAATTAAAAAGGCCCTCCCCTAAAGTATGTGCTTCATCCCTTACAACATTGTTTCTACCCCAATTTTAATTATTTTCGGAATATCTACGAAACAGTGCATAATAGGTAAAAGTTCTTATATATAAAGTTGTTCCTCATAAAATTATCTGCAAAAAAAGGTTCTGTAACAATTTCCCCTAAAATGTTTCATTGTTTGGTAAATAAAGCGCAAACGAAATCAGGACGGGATATATAATTCGTTAAATGTATGGCTGATTATCCAAAGCGCCCAAAGTGATCTTGCTCAAGTAAAGTAAAAATATAAATCGATAACCACTATTTCACACTCGATAGTGTAATAAGTTTTAGTTTCTCCCACTACACCCACAGTGACGACTCAAGGTCACTACGATGCCTCATTACTTTTAAGGATGACTTACAAAATATCCTGCAAATCTTTAATAACGAAAAAGCTACTCATGAAGAAATTGCAGTTGCGGGTGAACGGTTTGTTCTTGCTTTGTACAACTGCACCTCTGCAGAAGAAAAACTAAATGTATTCAGATGTACATCTTTTAACAAACTGGTTGGTAAAGCGAACAATACTGTAATGTTATTAAAACTACCACGAACTACTGCTGCTGCTCGGCTACACTCATATCGTGTTTTTTCCAAATTCAAACATGGAAAAGCGTTAAGCTTGAAGCTACTGATTGGGGATGGAAAAAAAGTCGGCTATATATTATCCCCAATTATTATGACAACAAAGGAACCAGCTCCCGAATCTGTTTTGACACTAATTTCGTGTTCGTGTAAAATAGGATGCGAACACAGGTGCAGGTGCAGAAGAGCAGGCTTAATTGCTCTGTAATGTGTTACCATGGTCATGCACAAGCATGCATGAACGTCGAATCTATGGAAGATGGCGAAGATTAACATAGTCTTCTAAGAATTAGTGGATTAGGCCTACTGGGGATACCACGTAAACAAACTCGCCAAGTACTTTACCTCTGAGGTGTGTAGAAACAAGTACGATCCCTATAAAATATTACTTCCTCTTTAAAAATCGAGAGATTTTATAGGATTAGGAGAGTAAAAGTGGTAAAATTATTTTAATTTTAAGTGATGCCAGTAGCCTTTTACCAACTTTTTAGCGTCAAGCATTAGACTTTATATTATATTATATATTAGATTGCCTTTACTGTGTAACTGGAAGTAACCCTTATGTATACGCCTTATTTCTGACTTTATTATTAATTTTAGGAAAAAATATGCGGGAACATTTTTTGTAGAAAATTTTATGAGGAACATTTTCTTATATAGGTTTTTTTTTATCAAAAAGTGCACCGTTCTCGAGAACTTGAAAAAGGGGGTAAAAACGACGTCCTAGGGGATGAAGCACACTATTTAGGGGTGGGAACTTTTCAGTTTAGTATTTCTTATGTCATTCCTATCATTCCTACCAATTTTCAAAACTTTCTTATTAGTGTCCGATATAAATCGTAATATTACTGAATTAGACGGGTATTTAATGGTAGATAATTTAATATCAATTAATCTCACTTGTTTTTCAGTACATAGGCATAGAATTTTCATGATAAACAACTTTTTCACATAAAGGTTTTCAATATCCTGATCAGAAATGACACTTTTTTGAAAAAAATGACAAATTTGATAGGTAGCGGATACCTGTTGACTGCAATTAAAACATTATTTTTAACCAAATGACCAAATTTAAAGCAAAAGTCAATACATAAATAAATACCTAGTTTATGATTTTTCTACAGTCGGGGATTCGTTTTCATCTTTGCAATAAAGTTTTGTTACTATGGAAATCACTGATTATTATTTTTACGGTCTAATCCAAAATCGTTTTACAAAAAAAAGATATTGCGTCACAGTTTAGGCTATCAGCACACGGAGCTTCTCGTCATAGACACGTATTAGACGCAATGTACGGAAGGTGTGCGTCTGGTGTACGCTCGCTTGTATTTAAATCAGTTTAAATGCAAGCGAGCGTACACCAGGCGTACACCTTCCGTACGTCGCGTCTAATACGCGTCTATGACGAGAAGCTCCGTGTGCAGATAGCCCAAAGTATGACGCAATATCTTCTTTTTGGATCACCTTGTATTATACACTAAAACGTAGTTTTATCCGAAATACCGAAACAGAATTATTGCACTCGACGCGCGTTTCGCTAACCATGTTAGCATCAACAGGAGATAAATAAAGCTCAGTTTTAATCATCTCCTGATGATGCTAACATGGTTAGCAAAATGCGCGTCGAGTGCAATAATTATGTTTGCCGAAGGTTCCAACCCCAACATAGCTGTATTATATAGCTACAGTTAAAAAGCTGTCGCCCTAGAAATCAGACAAAACAAAGAGGAATCAATATTTCCTGAACGCGCATAGATTTTTTACGAAATTTGGTGAAAGAAATTAACATTTATACGTACGAACGTATAACCTAGCAGGTATCAGACCGATTATTATTGCATTTCCGGTTTGACTTGCAGTGCACCTAATTTTTTTCTTATATGAAATGAAGCACTTTTTATCATGAATCATGATGTAGTGAAAAATGACCTGGGTTTTATAAAAAGATTAAACCATAGCATACATTACATTAAATTTTCCATACACGTATGGAAAATTTAATGTTAAATTTTTTACATATGAATTTGTAGAGCAGATTCACCATTTTCAGCCCCAAAAAACTGGTTCCTTTTTAGCTTAACATGGGATTTTTTATTAGCGCTAGTTAGAAATTTGAATCCATAATAAAGCCATACATCATCCATCCGTTTTATTCTCCATAGCACTATGTAATTAATGCATGACGTTTCATGGTCGATATAATGTATAATTCAAAGTGCAGTTCAGAAGGAAATAAAGTTAATATAAGATTAAGAGCTTGATTTCCAATTAGGTCCGGGAAGGGAACCACCTATGACCGGTTTCGACTTTTAAAGTCTCATCGAAAAGACTAACCGGTACTCTCCCCGAATCCAATTCAAAATCAAGTTCTCATATAAAACCTTGTTGTAAATTACCGGTAAGATGCATTAGGGTTCTGCAGACTATGCTGCTAGAACTTTCAAAATTGTTAAAAAAATGTGTGTAAAAATTAATTTTGAATGTATCGGCTCTTCCTTCGCAGGTAGTAGCCACAAGCAAAACCCATTTTTTACTCGATAGTACTATGTAACTAATACATGACGAAATACGGATTTTTTTTTGTTTAGTTCGATGTTGAATTAGGGATACTTAATTAACAATACAAGAGAACTTTCTCTACTTTTCCATTATATCAAAACCCCATAAAGGGTTTTGATATACCATATTATTTTTCCACCTTCCTAATAGTTGTTTTTGGAATTATTGTTTATGTTATGGCATAATATTGACTTTCAAAAATTTATAATGCCAAATTCAACTATTTCATTCGATATAAGCAAAAAGACCGTGCCTACGCTTAAATTTTTAGCAACTAGGCCATTAAGTTGAGAAGATAAAATAATATTCTTTTGGCACAAACTATAAACACAATTTTCTTACTTATTTATGTTTTCTGTTGCGCTCTCTTGACAACTCTGAGAGACTGTATGACTTTGAATATATTTTCATTTCACGACAAAGTGCATCATATTTTATGATTTTGAATTAAGACACTAAAAAAATGAAGTGTACAGAAATTATTTAGTATCGACCATTAACTTTGTGTACATTTACTTACGCCACTGTATGAGATGAGCCGCCTTTCTGATTTATGCCAACAAACGCAGGAACTTGTTTACTTGAGTATTATGGAATCCTTACACAAATATTATGTTCCCCATAACATCATTATTTCTGATATGTGTATGCCGTATTGGTTTATGTCCATTCTAGACTCCATGATCGTTTCAAATTACATCTTCATTGAAACAGGGCGGGAATATATTTTTTCTAGAAATTCAGTTATGTGCATGGTTTAACAAAGTCTCTATTCTATGAAAAGCTGTTTTACGTTTTACTCCCATAAGGTTTTGATAATAATTTTGATTGAATTGAAATGGAACGCAACAATTGAAATTATGGGGTTGCAGCAAAACGGCAATTTCCATTGTTAGCATTGCTATAATAGCTAGCCTCTGATGAAAATTATAATAATTATGTTATTTGCATGTTTCAGTGAATACTAAAAGTAGTTTAAGTTAGTTCGGTTAACATTTACAAATTGTATTTATTTTTATTGTAATATTATAATTTAATATCGGATTTTTTTTTAATAATAAATATTATTTCATTTATAAACACACAAACAATGACTAGATGCCATAATAATCGATGCTTAATCTGCATCCAAATTTAGTGTTTGACGATTAGCCTCTTCGATTCCGACGATTCATGATCTTACTATTTTTATATCTGACCACTGCAGCGCTCATATAAAATACCGGCAATTTAGCAATATAATTTTATTAAACTAACTCAAACGGCACCTGAAACAGTACATGAAATATCTGCCTGCGCCAAACGTATTAGAGTAGGGATTATACCCATTTGAGTAGGTGGGAAAAAACGTATGGAGTAAATATTTTTGCCAATCAATATTAGGTTAGAAAATTTACTATCGCGTTCAGCAATTAATAATCTGTTATGCTTTTTATACGTTCAGAAATTAACAAATGATGATTTAGCAGTAAGTATATTATATTTTTTGCATTACAAAAATTGTGAATAATAGGAAGAATGGTATAAAATTATTTTAACTTACAGGAAAGAATTAAAATACTGACAATTTAATTTACTTGCTCATGAAAAGGAATACTGCCTGGATATATATGTTAACACAGCAAAATGAAAATTTCAATCCAAAGAATGACACATACAACCTCAAAAAAAAATCACACCATATTGCATTGCCAAGTTAATGTAATTGATTGAATATGATTGAATACATAAATGACCATCATAAAATAAAATTTGCAATAACAAAAAAGGTTAATGAGTCTCGTCAGTATTGTCAGAGTCAGAACTATAGTCAGAAATATTGTCTTCGTCGTCGTCTTCGTCATTCGTAATTACAAGTGGCGAAATGTCAGAGGCATCACACACTCACTCGTATTGCCTCCCAAGCCTCTTGAATTATCTTTTCTGTATGAATAACATATTTCTGCAAATCATCTATAGAAATTTCGTTTATTACCCTTTCCCATGTAGCCAGAACTTCTGAAGGTGACCCCTTAAGATTAGAAATATATTGATTTCGATTGCATTAAACTGGCATTGGCAGTCGCAAAATTTTGCGTCCTAAAGGCTTAACATATTCATCAAGGAATTATTTTCCTCACCAGGGCGGTTTCCGTTTCTGCGTGCAATAGTCCATATTTGATCTTTCATGGCCTTTTCTGGAAAGTCAATATTCTTTTTCTTCAACCATTCGATCAGTCTCTGCTTCGTCCAAGATTTTCTCGGGATTTCTTCTAATAAACCAGAATGGTAACTTGCATGGTCCATGATTATGAATGACTTTGGGGGAAGATTCGGAACCAGCTGAGTTTTAAACCAGTTTTCGAATTTTTTCCTGTTCATATTGTCATGATAAACCCCCGTCTTTAATCCACTTTTGAATATTAAATTCGCGCCCTTGATGTCGCCATCTTTGGTTCCGGCGTGGACCACAATATAACGATGACCTTAAAAACTAAAAGACAACTCAATTTCTCTTAAACATCAAAAATATTCGAAATCATTCTACCAGAACAAAAATTTAATATAATCAATAAGTAATGTTCCATGCACATAGTACATAGAGTAAAAGTCCCTCATATTGCCCTACTTATGATTTTTTTAACGAAAAGAAAATCAAGATATTTCAAAATAAATGTCACATCATCACAGCTACTTTTTTCTCTCTACAAAATGGCATTATTAAATTTACGATCCGACGTTTCGTCTCTGAGCAAACATCATCAACTTTGTTTTTTTAAATAGTCGATAATTTTTGTTTTATTCTTAACAAACTTTAATTTTAATTCTAAATCCAACGATATATCACACTTAATATTTATTCGACGTTTCGAACTGAAAGAATCATCATCAAGGCTATTTTTTATTATGGCAGTGGCATTGATGATGAAATGCAATTTTTTTAAAAGAACGAAACAAATTTACTTATCATAAGAACATAACATAATAATAATAAAATAATAATATAATAATATAATATCATAGTATCATAATACATAGGGTATTGAATTTATTCAATGTGTTCAAAAAGATCTCCATCTTTGATCTTTGCATTGCGTAGCCTTTTGGGATTCGTATTTGCTCAATGCGACATAGTATGCCATGAAAAACAAAAGATATCAGTTTCATAGCAACTGACAAGCATCAATATGTCAATGTGTTCTAGAATAAATTTTGCTTAAACTGAGATTTGTTTGGGCTACTATTTAAAACGGTTTTTTACGGTGTGTACTGAAAAATTTTCGAATAAAGAAAAGGGTGATATGCTGAGAATTTATTATGTTTGTCAACCAAATTCACATAGAGCGAGTGAGATTTACTTCAATGAATACCCTAAAAGGAGACAGCCGTCGGTCAATATTTTTCAAAAGCTGAATTTATGCATTCAACAAAATGGTGGTCTTTTTGAACACATTGACTTAATTCATATTAAATATCCTATGTGTTATGATACTATGATGTTATGTTATTATTTTATTGTTATTATGTTATGTTATTATGATAAATAAATTAGTTTTGTTCGTTAAAAAAATAGTTTCGAAAGCCTAATAAATAATTCTAATCTAATCACTTTTCTCCTCTACAAGACAACGTATTCCATCATCAACTAGCATTGATGATGATTTTTTCCGTTCCAAACGTGAAATAAATATTAAGTGTGATATATCGTTGGGTTTAGAATTAATTTTAGAATTTTCTAAGTATAAAACAAACATTAACTATTGTTTAAAAAAACAAAGTTGATGATGGTTGCTCAGAGACGAAACGTCGGATCGTAAAATTAGTATCGTCATTTTGTAGCGGCGAAAAAGTAGCTGTAATGATGTGACATTTATTTCGCCATATCTTTTCAATTCAAAATTCCGGTTTTTTCCGGATTTCTCTGGTAGTATTAGAAATATCTTCAATTTCTGAACGGCATTGTATTGCGTCCCAAAATGCGAAACTTTGCCCCAATTTAAACATTTTCGTATCTCTTACAGTTTCCGAGATGCCAATGGTCACCCTCGAATTTGTTACAGCCTGTATATTACTTATATTGCTTCGCTTCAATTTTTTGAGAGATCCGCGAGGAGACTTTGAAGGGCCATAGCTTCCAAACTGTCCGTTTAGACCTACTTTTTAAAATAATGTGTACTTTGATAAACATATGAAAATCATTTTCATCAGTGGAGAAAAAAGTGCAGCGCATTTGTATCTTCTGACGCATTTTCCGCCTGAACCCACCGGGACAGATGAAGAAAATTACGCTTTGGGTCATTGCCTCCTACAGAAGAAAGGCCCACACAATGTATTATAATATTGTAATCTACTAAAATGCATAAGCTTATAAATAAATATCACCCTGTCCTAAGTTTGAGCTTGAACTTGGAAATTGTTATATAAACATTAAAGGCAAAGTATAAACAACGCGAGCAACCAACGGGAGCGATTATGAACCTTAAGCAAGCAATGGTCATCACTTTTTTAATATAAATACGCTACCGATACTTGAGTTCGGCAGGCTTTTGTCTCACCTAAAACAGCTCCCAGGTTAGCTAGACAACTGCCTTCGGGTTTTATCCAGCTCCCAGGTTAGCTAAACAGCTGCCTCCGGGTTTTATCCGCTCCTAGGTTAGCTACACAGCTGCCTTTAGGTCCTACTCCTTTATTCCTGACCCAAACTTAGTACCGGTTAGCCACTTGACGGCTGCTGTGTCTAGGGGTCTCACAACCGCAGTAGTAAAGTCAAATCGAGGACAAGTTTGTCAGAGTTCTGAGAAAGACAAGTGTCTAAGTAGAGTCAGTTAAATAGTTTAGTGAAATATTCTAGTGCTCTTAAATTAAACTCAACTCTTTAGAAAAACTATAATCGTAAGACAGTGACCAAATACATATAAACAATTACAAACCATACCTAAAATCGAGAAAACATGCGCGCCTTACATCGCATTACAGTTCTAACCTATAGACATCGTGCACATTTTATCATTAAGTCGTTCCGCAATAGACGCCGTCATTGCTTGCGTCATTGCGGCAACCACCAAAAATCATTCGTGACACGTGATGAAGGTGACCTAAGTTACGTAAAAAACAATTAAATTATAATTAAAAAATTCATAACAAGCGCCGGTAGTCTTTCGCGCGGTTAAGCTTAATTATTGGTCAATGAAACTAACATAATTCAAAAAAAAAATTATTTACAATATAAGGCAAATTTAAATTACGCGGAGAGCGCGTCATAAAAGTTGTTCAGGCTACGTCTAGATGCACTCAGTGATCTGAGTATAACTCGGGACCTAGCGGCAGACATCAAAAGCAAGAAATTTATTGAATCCAAGTACCGCCATCTACGGGCAGCCAGCGTCACCGAAGTCAGAGTACGGCTACGTGTTGCATCTATGGACGGTCACCTATGGACGGTCACCGAAGTACGGTCAAGTGCCGCCGCTAGTTGAGAAAGGCTAGGAATAGAATCTTAGGGGGGCGACCAAGGCCAGGTCCGTATCTGCAAGGAAAAATATACAAAAATTAAATTAGCAGCTGATTCATAAGAAATCAGTGGGATATTAAAATGGAACTAAAGGAAACCATGGAGCAGGACGCAGGAGAAATTAGTGAAGATGACGAGGATAAGGAAAATAAAATTATATATGGAAGTAAAATAAGGAACTAAAGAGAAACAAAGAAGAAACAAGCAAACACAAAAATTAGGTGGGATAAAAGTCTCAATGTAAATAAAAGTTGTATATAGTAAAACTGAAATAAACATAATATAGACCCAAGTGTTAATAAGACAAAAATATAGATAAAACACTTAGGAGGTTAAGGAACTGCATATATAAAAATAGACAATACATATAGTATAGAACATTGAAGGATTTATGAAGAAAATGAAGCTAGAATAAGAAGTGTTAAGTGAATATTATTGAGAATGTTAGTAAAGTATTAATGCAAAATAAATAGGTGAAGATAAGGTAAAGATATTCATAGTAAAGCAAAAGTAAATGGACCAGTTGCATGATTATCGTTATCGAGAAAAGCAGGGAAAACTGAGTTACCATTGAAACTGTGAATCAAGGGTATATACAGGAGGAATATATGTGTATACGAGGAAGTAGTATAAAGTTAAGTGTTCTCCGGCCTAAATAAAACTGCAACGACCGATTATCTTAATGAGAAAGTCACAGCAAAGAATTTAGGCATCGGAAGGTTGAGCATGAAAGCATTATCTGGATAAAAAAATAAATTTACACTTGATGGCATGATTGATGTTATTTAGGTGCGAATTTAGTAGTGTATTCTGAGATATATTTCATGTAGTTTTGAATGTACCTATGTAATTTACTCCGCAATTTATTGCCACCTTGATGGTACATATAAAACCAAATTTTAACGATTTACCATGTTGAAGCTTCTGTAGTTTTATAGCAGCAAAAGAATGATATTTTTTTCTGTCGTTTCTTATCGTTTCAAATTCGGAGTACCTAATACCTATTCTAATTTAGAATTAAGCCTGTTATCAAAAATGCATTTTAATTTTAATAAAAGAACGGATGCAAATAAATAAAATAAAATAAAATATAATTTAAACATTTTGAAACTGGTCATAAAAACTTCGAAAGTATTTCTAAAACAAATTTAGTTACATATTTATGATTCATCACGTTTATCAAACAGCTTCTTTCGAGTGTCCAAACTTTTGGGAACAAACGGTGTCTTCGATTTAGATAGAGAAATAGAAATAGATTATAATTAAAACCTATTGCTTAAGAAACATAGGAACCAGGTGAATATTTCAGTTTAAAAAAGGTAGTTTTGTTCCAATTTTTAACTGAAAACCATTTATCAGGAATAGCTAAATGTATTTAATATAGGTAAAAAGTTTACAAATTTGTTGGCACTTATCATATAAATTATATATTCTTCTTTGCTTTCCCCAATAGCTTGTAAAATTTTATCATTTTACTTCTCCGTACCTGAATATTTCTTAGAAGATAGCGGGGGCAGTTTGGAATTGTTGTTACACTCTTCTAAACCTATTTTTTAAATCAATTCTGACAATTTCATCTTGCTCTGAAACACTTATTTCCGCAAAATGCACCTCACAAGCTTTAGAATTTTTGTTCGGCTCAAAGTTGTTGCTCGGAATAGCTGTAAGTTGTTTTGCAGTACTTAGAGCATGTTCACTCGAGAACCAAAAAACATTGACTTTAGTTCGGTTAATGCAGTTCTCCTTACACAGCACTTATAATTACTTAGTTATAGTTCTCACGTACAAAAAGCGCGTACAAAAACTGAAGCAAATGTGATACGTTTATGATATGTTTTTCGTTGTAATCGAAAACTCGAGTTTTATATTATATACTTGGTTTAATTCACCACCTCACCACTTTTAATGATAAAAAACACAAACATAAACTTCATTATCGCAATTAATCAACACAGTTCTGCTTACTTACATAGCAAATAATTTTGCATTTGAACGCAGCATTCAATGGTGCCAGCTCGGCATGAATATATTTTGTTACTTAGTAAATCCTATAAACGAGCGAGAATATGGTGAAATGTAATACTTATATATTAAATTAGCCAACATTTTTCCTTAAGGGGATATTATCATATTTATGATCGAGTAACCAAATGAGGGTGATCTTTTGATTAAGATTGGTGCAAGCCATAGAGATGAACCTTCAAAATTGACTCTATGTAATATTATTGGTAAGATTCAGGACTCAAAAAGTTATTTTTCAAGACTGCTTGTTACCTCAAACGAAGCAAATAAAGGACAATCCTAGAACTGTACCGAAAGTACGTAAATTTGAGTCATTTTGTCATAAACTACAAGAAAATTTAAATGCACAGTTCAATGTGTGATAATAAATACTTATGGGATGATGCCCGCTGAAACTGCCGCATATGTAAGACTTCCAAATCTCGAACAATGGAATGGCTATAGCTGACGACGTTCGTCCGCCAAGATACTGCCTAATTCCGGGGAATGAACAGATAATATGAAAAATTTGGAACGCTAAAAAGCTACCACTGTGGCTGAATGTTACATAGATGAGTCCATTAAGCAAAAAAATTAAATGTGCAATACAATAATTTTAAGTAGTGCCAGCCTTTTTAGCCTTCATTTTCTCTACTCGTCCTTTTCCATGGTCATGATGTGACCGTGCTCAATATTAAATTCAATACATCCCTGTACAAGGGGGTTTCCAAATTCTGCACTACAGGCAGTGTCTTTTTAACAAGCAATATTTCATATTTCATGTCGAACAGTCAATCATATCAACATTTGGCTTTAAGAGAAAAATACCTAGCTATATCACATAATGATATAATATGTGTTATTACATTTATGGTATTGGAGTTTTATATTTCTTTTATTGAAAATAGAAATTTAATTAAAGGAAGCTCCCAAATATCAGGACTGGCTACGTTAGATAGATCCCCAACGAGGGTACATATTTTAGATGGGAAGCCAACTTACTGCAAGGCTTCGCTTGTTTTCATAGTGAGAAAAATTGTTTAATACTCAAATTAGAAAGTGAATCGAAAATTAGCTGATAAATTATGTAGTCGCATTCAAATATTGTATAATATTTTTATGCATTTATATTTTTATAATAAATATTACGTCAATGTGATTGATGATTTTTTTTGAAACATTGCATTCGATTTCCAAATTCTTTATTTTTTGCAATTATCATCATCGGTCGATATTTCTTCAATATAATGAACGTTTCCCAAGTGAGGATTATGAAAATCGCAAAATACATATCATTTAAAATTTTGCAAATAGCGACTAATGCATGTATCTCTTTCTTCTATTAATGAAAATTAATGAGTTTTCAAACATACCTAGTACACGCGTAAAACACTTAGTGTGTAATTCAGTAAGTTTTGCGTAATTAAGTATGGCGTAGTTGAGTTAAACTCGATTTAATAAAAGGATTTGAACGTCGTGAAAATGGAAAAAGAGGAATAAAAACCTCAAGAGAATAATTATTTTCATTTAACTCCCATGGCAAGAGGTTATAGTCCGGTTTCACACTAACTAAGCATTGACTAGGGCAACTAACCGAAATCAACCACATGAAGAAGTTTATTCTAAAGAAAGCTTCATAAATGAGGTTCATTTGCGAGCTAAACACAAATAATAAAGAAGAAGCAATGAGGATGATAGTAACAACGCAAAGTTCTCGCTACCACAAATTGCTATAAAACGTTATGAAGGATGGCCAGTCTCGATCTACTATGGCGTAAGTCATGCTATAGGATTAAAACAGGGATAGATGACCGGCTTCATGCTCTTTGCTCCCAAGGGAGCTTATTAAAAATGTATGTCGTTTAGCGAATCAGGAACGGTTAAAAGCGGTTGGAGGCTAGAATAAAGCGGCTAGAAACGATCCCGAACCGTTCTTGTAGGGAGCACTCCTTGTCTGTAAACCCCAGGAAAACGGAGATGGTGCTTTTCACCAGAAAAAAAGAAGGATGGAGCCACTACTGCCTCCGACTCTCCTAAACATACTACTAAATGTTGCGCCTGTGGTAAAATACCTTGGGATACTAAATTAATCTGGAATCTTCATTTAGAGCGAAGACTAAAGAAGGCATACATTTCTTATAAAGAGTGCCGCAGGACCGTAGGAAAAACCTAGGGTATGAAATCCGGGGTCCTAATGTAGATCTGTATTTCTATCATAAAACCCATGATTACCTATGGAGCCGTAGTTTGGTTGCCCAAGAATCAACAAAACCCTGCGATGCTTAAGCTGAGTTAGGTACAGAGAACTGTCCACCAAACCATAATGGGGGCTATGAGGACAACCCCAACCAGAGCCACGGAAGTAATGTTGTGCTTGCCGCCTCTAGTATCTTAAGGAGGTGGCTCTGACTACATTGCTAACACTCAGAGATGTTGGTGTGCAACCCAGCCTAGAATATGGAGAGGCTGGTCACCACCTGTGGGAAGCGGCAGTCGGAAGACTGCCACTACTGCAGGCCAGCGCAGACAGCATACCTCAAAAGTTTGTCTTCGACATACAAACAAAACCAAATGAGCCTATAACCGAAGGTGCAATTAACGTTTTCGTGGACTGCTTAAAAACCCAGGGCGGAGCAGGCTGTGGAATTTACTCCAGAAGCTTGCGAATTGAACTCAAATTGTCTATGGTGGAACACGCAAGCATAGTTCAGTCTTAACTTGCTGCTATATCCATAGCCGCAAAAAGGATTATTCGCAGGAATACTGAGGACAAGACTATTAAAATTTACACGGGTAGCAGACAAGCACTGTTGGCCCTGAAAAAATATAAACTTACAGCCAGGTCAGTACTAGAATAACACAACTCACTGGATGATGTCGCACGCAAAAACAGAATTTCTGTGTGCTGAATTAAAGGACATGCACTTTAGGGCAAGATGGGACGAAACAACTAACTGTCGATTTGACAGGGAGCTACTAAGCTACCCCAATGACTCCGCAGGGATAAGAAATATTGGCACTAAAACCAAAGTCGATTTTTTTTAACGTTTGTTAGGTTAATATAATAGATATCTTCGAGTGTTTGGCAACTGTCCCCCTGTCCCCCTCCCGATACCCTTGATTGTTATATTAAAAGAAATTAAGCCAATATTTTGCGATCTCTTGGAGCTTCGCAGATTCTCCAAGTTTGTGGAAGTAATTCTAATAAGTTTGTCTTTAAGTCATTAAGTTATTTTTTCTCCAAGGAAGATTCTTATCATTTTAAATTAATAAACTTAAATTATTTTAAATTGAAATATACAAAAATAAAATAAATTTTGATGAGTGATGGAGTTAAACAATAAGAATTAGTTGCTGGTCGAACGTGAAGATGATGGCTCTTAAAAAAATAATCACTTAGTGATTTTCTATTCGTAAAATTTAGACATATTCCAAATTAAACAAGTGTTGTTTTTCCGAACTGTGATTCCTTAATACAGTTATGTATATTTTTTTGACATATTTATAGCTGTTGATTCAACTGTTTAGGTATTGACTGGGTTAGTCAATATAAACGCTATCGTAATCTATATAGCTTTGTGCTTTTGGATTTTAGAATATCATACAGAATCAAAAACTTTGTTAACATATCAGTTACTTGTTAAGAAAATACATATAACCTATAACAATATATATAACAATGATATTTGTTCTACATGATGCATTTTCAAATTAGATCCTTCCACTTTGCCTTAAAATGTATCTAATTGTCTTACTCTTCAAATTAAATAAATAGCTGTTGATCCAAATACAACCAAACAAACTGATCCTAGGATGTTTTACTTACTAAAATGCATTAAGTATAACACTGCTATTATAGATACTCATCAAAAATGCATATTTAGTGATTGTATTATTTTTTTGTCCTGTAATTTTAGGCCGCAAATTATATTGTATTATGTCGAAAACAAAAAAACATTGTTGGCAGAGCGCCAAATAATATCGCAACCTTGCTGAAATAGTAACTTTATGCAAATAAAACTGGCGAACATAAAGGCGACTATTAGCCAAAATTGCAGTTAGGCAATTTTCTTTTGACCATCAAGATCGTTGTAGATTGCAAGCTTTAATAATTGAGGTTCTACCGCATTAAGTCATAAGGTAGAGCGCCGAAACTACGTCATAATTGGTCGCAGTTGCGCTATATTATGATTTGTTTTTCGACAAAATCCTAACTCAATTAAGTCAGTGTCGTAACAGTTTAAAGAATTAGGTGTCAGTTTTATTGTCTCTAATACCATGGGTTTGAATGGTCTTTTTGTCGTGTATAAAGTGGGTATTTGTTTTTCACTTAATTAGCTATACGAAAATCTGGCATTAACAATCTTCTATTAACTGGCTGTCCTGTATGCATCTTTACATCTCTTATATTAAACTAAACAGCAGAAACATTGATTTTTGCTGATGCAGGACAGACTAAAAATAAAAAAGACTATTTATAATGGGACTTCCTGGATACATATCTGGCTAAGGATGGTGAGTGTTCAGAAATCCCAATCATTGAAAGGCATAATGTGAAGTAATCAAAAATATTGTTTGGTGAAAAGCAAACTGCATAAACATAATCATAATACTTTCCCTGAAAAGAAATGCGGCCATAAAGTCTATTTTAAGTTAATTTAGCAGGCTATAGTTCTGAGTATCCAGGACGCTGCAATTGTTTCCTGGGTAACGACATAACGAACAATAATTATTATTTTTGACATCTTTCGGTCGCTTTTTTAGAATTGTCGGGCGATTTATAATCATGTATTTAAGTCAATATTTTGCACAGTCCTCTGAGAGAAGTTATTTGTATAATCTAATAGTTAATGAGAAATATACCGCTGACGTATGCGACATATGCTGCTGTGATTTAATTTTTGCACTATAACCTCAAGAAAGTCACAATATCGGCAAATAAATAGTAAATACATTCCTCTGTGCCGATTATGAAAAAGTGGGCCTACCTCAGCCCTTCAAATATATATGCTCATTTCTGCATTCACAAAGTTAATATTTTAATCAGATACCACTGAAAAGTTATCACTTCGAATTTATGTTAATAATCCTACGTACAACAAAACTTCTGCCAATCAAAATAAAATAGACATCACACTTTTGTTAGTCAACGCTGATAGTACGTTATAGTGTTCATCTTTTGTTAGTTCAGGAGAATTAATTAAATTCACAGAATTTCACAACACTATTTTAATGAACCTGCCTAATAAGAAAAAACATTACCGAACAAAATAATGAACCTCTTATTTCGAGAGCGTTTCACAACGGATTCCTCTTTTTCAGCCACTCTCGATCAATCGAACTCGTCTTAATTGTCCACCAGTAGACAGAGCTGCAGCTGTCCTCACTTAGACAACGGGATGCGCCATAGTAGACCTACCTCGATCATTGTGATCACTCGAAAGTAGGTGCTTAATATAAAAATTATTAAAACCTCTATTAGTTAAAATCTTTCTTTCAAATTATTATTGTATTTTATAAATTGCTCATACCCGCAGAACTGATCCCTGCAATATCTTTCTGCCGTTTTCCGACTGAATAAAATTCAAATACACTAAGATAACTAGTGATTTTCATGAATGGTCGTTAGCTGTTATATGTGGTTCAACCACGGTATAAATAAGTATATACGGTAGGTTCATAAATAGGATCTAACTGAGACTAACCGAAAGTTAATTAAACGGCTAAACAAAACTATCTAAAAGTAACCAAAAGCGAAAGAACGGGCTAAAACAATTCGGAACAGGTTAGAATTATTATCTACCGCAACGTCATGGCTAGTTATATATTATTAGATTTTCCTATCTACAAGTGGAGGGTAATTTTTTAGGTCTTCATATCCGCACCTTTTTTTATTTTTTTATAATAATGTTAAAAAATATTATAATGTTAAAAAGGCATTTCTTTAATTAGTTAGTTTTAATTCATTTTGGTCACTTGAACCGACTCCGATACGTTACAATCAAATTTAATGTTTTCGGTTAGTTTTGGTTAGTCGTCAAAATTCGACTAATTTAAGTTAATTTTAACTTACTTTAATATTTTTAATTTGCGCGATACGGTTTAGCCCTTTTTGGTGCTTTTGGTTAGTTGTTCAATCAACTTTCGGTTAGTTTCAGTTAGTTCCAATTTATTTTAGTAATTTGAACTGGATCCGATACGTTATAACCAATTTTAATGTATTTGGTTAGTTTTGGTTAGCTGCAAAACTTCGGATAATTTGAGTTAGTCTTACTTTAATTTTTTTAATCTGTTCCGATACATTTGGTTCTTTTTGGTGCTTTTTACTACTTTTGGTTAGTTTGGGTTAGTAGTTCATCACGCATATGACATCATGTGTGACAAATGTAGCATGCACTTTTTCGCAATTTGATGCCCCATAACAGCAAAACAGAAACATTTTCAATGTTAAAAGTACTACAGCAGACGTAGCGCGATGAGAGAAATTCTCACAAATGCAGCCAATCATTTGAGAAATGCACCCGGTTAATTGGCCATGTTAAAGCGGACGCCAAATAAGTCCGCTAGAGTAGTGGAGGACAGCTCCGTTCGCAAAGCCATCTCCGAAAACTGACGATTTCGCAGAAAATGTGAGAGAAATACTCGTAGCGCGAGTAATGAAGTGTTAAGACCTTTAAGAAGTTATAAATTTACTTTACTAGCTTAATATGTCCTTTTTATATTTAAATTCCCACAATATTTGTCAGGTACTTTGAACCTTCTGCTTTATACATGTTTTAATAGATGAATCAAGTTACAAACTGTCAAATAAATTATTTTAATAGGTATTACCTTTATTTATAATGTTTTTGAATTTAGTAAGTATACGTTACTATTTTATATAACTTTATTACATAGTTTTATTCATTTGAATCACATATTAAAAATTACCTTAATCGCCCTTTGAAATATCGTGTATCAAATAATATCCGAGGAAATAATTTTGCATCAGCTAATACTTTTTGAATCTGCCCTCACAGACTGCTCGCTGCTGCAGGTAGAGTAAAAACTAATTTTTTACCGTGCTGCGGCTTTTGCGTTTGATCCAAAAACATGAAACGATTTTTGCTGAGTGAATCTACTCGATATTATTTGTACTCTGGTTCAACCGTCGCGCTGTTGTTTTCAGTCGAGAATGCAAATATTTTTTAAAGCTTTTTTCTTAATTTCGGGCATGCCTTGGGTTAGTTTGGGTTAGTTTTGTTTGGTTGCACCTCCGGGGCGAACGAAAAGAGCGGAGGGCCGTGCGTGAAGTGATATATTAGTGGAATGATACAACTTTACGAAATATGCACACATGCATGAAACATAAGATACCACTAACCTATAGGCCACCATCAAAGGAAAAATACATCTACCATCTTTATAATATACACCACAATTTATAAGTCTAATTTGATACAAAACATTCTTAAATAATACAAATAATTAAATAACATATCCGTAATCACATCAGCTGTAATACACGTGCTTATGTAGCCAAGCGTTTTTTAAAGCGGAGGCAAAATAAATACACGAACCGTTGGAATCGTCTATTTTGTGTGTCTATTCTTAACAAATATCCTCTATTAATAATAATAATGAGGTTACATCTGCAATGACAGAAAGCATAGTTGCATCTGGCAGCCTAAATTACTGGATATTAGGCATCTGAAAACAACATCAGGTATTTGGTCAGATCAATCATAATACACCACTTCACAAATTTCGGATTGGAACAGTTCTCAATAACCAAGCTTCTGAATTTAATATGTCTGACCTTATTGGTCCGCTAGTTTCGGTTAGTTTGGGTTAGCTTTATAATGCTCGTTCTGTATAGAGCGCGTGAGAAATGCAGATTTTCGTAATTGAGGCTGTTGGATAGGCCCACTCCTAGTTACCACATTCCAACTATTTTCTCGCTTTCGACAAGTTTATATTAGTAACAAAAACCTATTTCAGGAAATAGGAAATTAACTTGTTGGGAACTCTTCTCACGTTCTAAGAAAACTTGAGACCACAAACAACTGACTCATAATCAACACCAATATATTCAATTGTTTTTCCGCCATCTTTCTTGATAGTAAGCAACACTTCTAAAATGTCTGACTGATTGACCCAAATACCTGTAATGACTGATTGCCTGTTGCTGTCATTTATCTAGACAGGTTCCACCTTATCAAGAAATAATAGAGATGAAAATCCGATCGATATACCTATCTATAATGACTTATTTTTGTTATTGCCAAAACATAAATATATGACAAATAAAAGGGACAATTTTCACCCGTAAAACAGTTTATCCAATTTATTTACATACCCAACGTACTGCCTAATCAGATATTAGAGGTAAAATAATAGTGTTCAGATTCAATCAGTCAACAGAAATATCCAGAACTATCAAATTATAAATAATAAGAACGATAATTATTGTATTTTAACTTTTTATCTATCTATCATTCGACCTTGAATTTTATAACGCACAAATTATGTTTAACGTTATCATATTTACTATCTACCTGTGCTTTTACGTTCTTGTTCTTATCAATTAAAATTTAAAGAATCAAGAATTTCTAGCACGATGAACTTTCGCATTTAGTCCAAAAGAAAGGAAATATGGGAGACGAGTTGGAGTAATATTGCGGCACCCTGTTGTCGTAAATTTGGTCAACTTTGTTTTAATTTTTCGCAATTCGAATGCTAATGTGGTCGTTTAGCGAGTGCCAACTAAAAATTAAAAATTCTCCGCCAAACAAAGGGATACATTACAATTGAGTTTGCAATTTGTTTCGTTAAATGACAATCGATTTTAATACCCTCGTCCATTAAGATGCAATGAATCCATTTTCTTCTTTGCTTTATCCTTTGCCGTGAATTAAATGGGAAAATCCTTTTGGCTTGCTTAGCTTCAATATTTTTTGTTCGTAATTTATTATTTTAGTTGCCAAGTAACGTCCTATTAATTCTGTATATTACTTTCAATCACATCCATAAGTGAGTTAAATTATTGATTTTCAAATTAAATAAATATATGAAGCTTTGAGAAGTTTCGATTCTCAAAATATCAGTTACAATTTTTTGAAATATGAGTTATTGAAAACAAATGTGATATAAATTTAACGGTAAGTTTTATGCCAAAGATATTAGGAAATTGGAAACCAAAAGCTATTTTCTAGGTATGCTAAAAGTCTTAAATTGATATAAAATACATATTTTATAGAATATAAAAGCGGTGGCAGACCGATTAAGCCATATAAGTTTTTTCGAAATGTTACTCGTTCTAGAGATACAGGGTGTTGAAAGTGAAAGCTTGTCTTCAAAAATAAGCCATTATTTGAAAACGGTTCAATGTATCGAATTGAAAGTTCGCATTAATATGTTTTTCTGATTGATAAATAAGAATTTGTAGTAGTTTTTAAGTTTCACACTAGAGGTCGCTATAGTTACATACACTGAGTTTTATAAATTTATTACTTTTTTTCTTAATTTTAATATTAGGTACGTTTCAATCCAGATTTCTTAAAGAAGGGCTATTTATAGGCGAAAAAGTTATTCTTGCTCGACCCTAAAATCTCTAACCGTTTTCGAGATATTTCCGTTTAAACATCACAATGGTTAAAAAATCAAAGTATCTAAATTCAAACATAATTTTAATTATCACAGCGCAATAAATTTGAAACAATCCAGATAAAACAAGAAGCTCACTTCAGTGAATGTTGAAAGTTGCCACCGTTGACCTCAATTAACTTTATTAAACTTTTAACTAGGTAACGTCGCACTTTTGGGAAAGTGTCTTGCTCGTTTTTAATCCTTTTAGCTGCTTCCTGAATTATTTGTAAAAGTTCATCACGCGTATTAATTTCGTCCTTATAAACTAGTGACTTCATATGTCCCCACAAATAAAAATCAAGCGGGTTAATGTCTGGACTACGAGGGGGCCAAGGAATGTCACTACCGCGACCAATCCACTGATGTGGAACACGTCGATTAAGATGATTTCGAACTGCACGTGTGAAGTGAGGTGGTGCCTCATCTTGCATAAACCACATATTTAGCCTTATGTTTAAAGGTACATCATCTAATAAATTAAATAAGTCATTTTCCAAGAAGTGCAAATATACATCACTATTAAGTCTTTCAAAGTTCAAATGGGCCTATCAAGTAATTGTCAATGATACCGCACCAAGCATTCACTGAAAATTCTTGCTGAAAATGTTTTCCTATTACCAGGTGTGGATTCGCAAGAGCATAATAATGATTCTTTCTCCAGTTGAAGATTCCACGTCTCGTGAACGTCGCTTCATCAGTAAATAATATGGTTTTTAGGAATGTCGGGTTTTAATATTTTTTATTTAATAAAAACTGACAGAATTCCACTCTGGACATCATAGTTATTTTCCTAACAAATGCGCAAAGTGATACTTTCCCGCAGTTAGACGAACGATGCGAAGCGGAGTTCGGATATGCTTTAAGTGCGAGAAAGACACTTTGCGCAAGTGTTAGGAACAATGCTTTTTCTACGAGT
>JAEQML010062976.1:0-23659 GCA_016904865.1 Pissodes strobi | reverse complement strand
CTTACTACAAGTAATCTACATTCGCCATTCTTAATTTCACTTCAAAACTAACTATTTCTTTCAGGTGTAATGTTTAAATAAATATCCGGCTCTCTTTATGCAGCTTTTTGGATCAAAAAATGGTTATTCTCTACTCGAAATAAACAGTATTTTGTAAATCATATATTTTGTGATGAAAGTTTAAATAAAATAATAGGGGAGAGTAACAATTTTAGTATATAACGTCCCAAAAAATTTTAGTACGGCTCACTTCACTAATGATTGCCGGGGGGGTTGACGTCAAGTTAGATTTATTTATTTTCTCCCCACTACATAGTGATAAAGTTGGTCCTCGCTTCTCAAAGGTGCGGCGCTTAAGTGTCGCAGCTATAGTTTTCTTTAGGCTATGGTACAGTCATCCCACATACCGTAAGGGAAGATGGCTGAAGTGACGCGTGCGTACTGAGAAGAAGAGTGGAGCGTTCAGTTAGCAATTTCAATGTAAACCGATCAGAGATCTCTATTAACTATCACTAAGCTTTTCTCAAATTTATGATGATCCTTCTTCATATTTAAGGATCCAGCTTACTCGATGCCTTAGTGAAAAGCCTTAATAGCTTCGCATCCCACATGAAATTTTACTGAATTGTAAATTGCATTATAAGTACCCTATATATCCTTTCATTTTCAGCTTCTTATCGTAATCAGCTTCATTAGATCGATGAATTGGATTGGACCAGTGCGAATTTATCCTCTGGGACCAGAGGCCGAAGACGTCCAATCTATTAACTAGAAGAACAAATAAACATTAAATCCTCTACAGCAGGATAGCTTATTTCTTCCCCACTTTGCCATATATGTCATCGAGATCATTCAATTCAAATATTCTATGATTTTAGCTTGAGCTTCCTGCCGCTCACATTTCACTGTCTGCTTAATTTTGTCCGGCATTCGTACCTGACGCCGCCCTTTTTCAAAAGTTGCCGTTACTTCAAGAGTCCTAATGGCATGGTTCCGATTGGCTCTACAGTCATCCCACATACCGTAAGGGAAGATGGCTGAAGTGACGCGTGCGTACTGAGAAGAAGAGTGGAGCGTTCGGTTAGCAATTTCAATTTAAACCGATCAGAGATCTCTATTAACTATCACTAAGCTTTTCTCAAATTTATGATGATCCTTCTTCATATTTCAGGATCCAACTTACTCGATGCCTTAGTGAAACGCCTTAATAGCTTCGCATCACACATGAAATTTGACTGAATTATAAATTGCATTGTAAATACCCTATATATCCGTTCATTTTCAGCTTCGTTTCGTTATCAGCTCTCATTAGATCGATGAATACGATTAAACCAGTGCGAATTTATCCTCTGGGACCAGAGGCCGAAGTCGTCCAATCTATTAACTAGAAGAACACATAAGGAGTAAATCCTCCACAGCAGGACAGTTTATTTCTTCCCCACTTTACCATGTATGTCATCGAGATCCTTCAATTCATATATTCTATGCTTCTAGCTTGAGCTTCCTGCCGCTTACATTTCACTGTCTGCTTAATTTTGTCCGGCATTCGTAACTCCGCGTAACTCCGCCATTGCCGGTCCAAAGCCCGGATGAGAAAGGAGGAGGGAGGGTAGTCTTGCGCCCTATTACTGAGTCATTTTAGTCCCAGCATTGGGCTACATAACTTTTCATGACCGTCCTCTTTGTTTGGTTCAAAATGTGTAGACTGACGCCGCCCTTTTTCAAAAGTCGCCGTTTCTTCAAGAGTCCTAATGGCATGGTTCCGATTGGCTCTACAGTCATCCCACATACCGTAAGGGAAGATGACTGAAGTGACGCGTGCGTACTGAGAAGAAGAGTGGAGCGTTCGGTTAGCAATTTCAATGTAAACCGATCAGAGATCTCTATTAACTATCACTAAGCTTTCTCAAATTTATGATGATCCTTTTTCATATTTCAGGATCCAGCTTACTCGATGCCTTAGTGAAAAGCCTTAATAGCTTCGCATCTCACATGAAATTTGACTGAATTGTAAATTGCATTGTAAGTACCCTATATATCCTTTCATTTTCAGCTTCATTAGATCGATGAATTGGATTGGACCAGTGTGAATTTGGGACCAGAGGCCGAAGTAGTCCCATCTATTAACTAGAAGAACAAATAAGGAGTAAATCCTCTACAGCAGGACAGCTTATTTCTTCCCCACTTTCCCATGTATGTCATCGAAATACTTCAATTCAAATATTTTATGCTTCTAGCTTGAGCTTCCGGCCGCTCAATTTCACTGTCTGCTTAATTTTGTCCGGCATTCGTAACCGACGCCGCCTTTTTTCAAAAGTCGCCGTTTCTTCAAGAGTCCTAATGGCATGGTTCCGATTGGCTCTACAGTCATCCCACATACCGTAAGGGAAGATGGCTGAAGTGACGCGTGCGTACTGAGAAGAAGAGTGGAGCATTCAGTTAGCAATTTCAATGTAAACCGCTCAGAGATCTCTATTAATTATCACTAAGCTTTTCTCAAATTTATGATGATCCTTCTTCATATTTCAGGATCCAGCTCACTCGATGCCTTAGTGAAAAGCCTTAATAGCTTCGCATCCCACATGAAATTTGACTGAATTGTAAATTGCATTGTAAATACCCTATATATCCTTTCATTTTCAGCTTCTTTTCGTTATCAGTTTCATTAGATCGATGAGAATTGGATTGGACCAGTGTAAATTTATCCTCTGGGACCAGAGGCAGAAGTCGTCCAATCTATTAACTAGAAGAACAAACAAAGTAAATCCTTTACAACAGGACAGTTTATTTCTTCCCCACTTTCCCATGTATGTCATCGAGATCCTTCAATTCAAATATTCTATGCTTCTAGCTTGAGCTTCCTACCGCTCACATTTTACTGTCTGCTTAATTTTGTCCGGCATTCGTAACCGACGCCGCCCTTTTTCAAATGTCGCCGTTTCTTCAAGAGTCCTAATGGCATGGTTCCGATTGGCTCTACAGTCATCCCACATACCGCAAGGGAAGATGGCTGAAGTGACGCGTGCGTACTGAGAAGAAGAGTGGAGCGTTCAGTTAGCAATTTCAATGTAAACCGCTCAGAGATCTCTATTAATTATCACTAAGCTTTTCTCAAATTTATGATGATCCTTCTTCATATTTCAGGATCCAACTTACTCGATAATAGCTTCGCTTCCCACATGAAATTTGACTGAATTGTAAATTGCATTGTAAGTAGCCTATAGATCCTTTTATTTTCAGCTTCTTTTCGTTATCAGCTTCATTAGATCGTTGAATTGGATTGGACCAGTGTGAATTTATCCTCTGGGACCAGAGGCCGAAGTAGTCCAATCTATTAACTAGAAGAACAAATAAGGAGTAAATCCTCCACAGCAGGACAGTTTATTTCTTCCCCACTTTACCATGTATGTCATCGAGATCCTTCAATTCAAATATTCTATGCTTCTAGCTTGAGCTTCCTGCCGCTTACATTTCACTGTCTACTTAATTTTGTCCGGCATTCGTAACTCCGCGTAACTCCGCCATTGCCGGTCCCAAGCCCGGATGAGAAAGGAGGAGGGAGGGCAGTCTTGCGCCCTATTACTGAGTCATTTTAGTCCCAGCATTGGGCTACATAGCTTTTCATGACCGTCCTCTTTGTTTTGTTCAAAATGTGTAGACTGACGCCGCCCTTTTTCAAAAGTCGCCGTTTCTTCAAGAGTTCTGTTGGCATTGTTACGAATGGCTCTAGAGTCATCCACATACTTTCGGGGATGATGACCGAAGTGACGTGCGGACTGAGAAGAAGATTGGAGCGCTCGGTTAGCAATTTCAATGTAAACCGATTAGAGATCTCTATTAACTATCACTAAGCTTTTCTAAAATTTATGATGATCCTTCTTCATATTTCAGGATCCAGCTCACTCGATGCTTTAGTGAAAAGCCTTAATAGCTTGTCGGATTCGGAAGGTCCCGACCGATTAAGAATCTTGCCCCCGACGGGAATTGTACGCGGGACGTCTACATTCCAAGCGCAGAATCTGACCACTAGACCTGGTGAAACCAACCAAGGCACCTATAGGTGGCCTTGAACCAACTGACTGGACCTTAAATTAGGTACTTTCCTTGTCTAAGGACTGGACCGTAGATAAACTGAAAGTGACGTTAAACCACTAATCAAAAGCGGCTAAATTAGCATCGTGGCGTATGACTGTAAAGGATCTTAAAAGGCGAATAATTATGGTCAATTTTATATTCCCTCATAATTTGCCCGGATACTAATACTATTCTCTTTATACACTAACGCGAAAAGCGTACTGGAATCTACTAAACTTATCATTCAGTTAACTATTCGATTTTTAACATTAAAGAATCGAAAGTTGAATCGATTAATATTTACTGAATCGATTCGATTCTTTCGATGCATCGTACTAAAAACATCAATTCGACTATGGTCGAGTCGATTCTGGCCATCCCTAGCCAGTTGGTTTTTGGGTAGAGATACGCGATACACTCAAATGTATCGATATTACGTATCGATACGGATCGAAACGTAAAGTATCGATACAGTAAAATATCGCTTGTTAAAATATCGATACTCGAAACATCGATACCTTAACGATTCGGGATACCTGGTCATAGAGAAAGTTAATTACTTTCTTGATGTGCCAGGTTAGTAGTAGTAGTAGTAGTAAACTCTCTGTTGGCCTTTTTCTTCCGAAAATTCAGCCAGAAACGACCCCTATCCAGGCTTAGCAAGAGGTAGAGCGACCCTTCTACATTGGTTACACCTTGCAGTACAGTTATTCACAAACAAAATATAGTAATACATTTATTTAAATACTCTGCATTATTTTCAAACGATATTTATTATATTATTGTTACTGAAAATTAGAAATAAAAATCAACATATTTATTTTGTTTTTTTCCTAAATTACTATAGAAATCATAGACTAAAAACAGTATGGAAAAAAATAGAGAAAATTTACAATACCATTGAACATTCATAGAAAATATATTCACCCTTCTTGATAATATTCTAACTCTTAAAATCTAACCAAAGCTAATCAGCTATACTGTATATTTCTTCATTTTCTTTAGTTTGTTGATTGGTATGAAATTCTCCGTGCACTGACATTCCTAGAACCTAGAAGTGGATATCGGGGATTCACCGAGCTGATACAGACCCCTCACATATTCGCAGTCAAAGATCCAGGTGAATCTTTGTCCCAGTATATAGTATATGCACTTTAAAGCAAACGACGAATAAAGGTTGCGTGAAATGAGTATTTGCTAGTAGGTAGTAGATAAAAAAAAATCTTCCCAGATCGTAAGGTATCAATACAACACAAACGTATCGATATTTGCAATGTATCGTAAACCAAAGTATCGATCTTAAATATCGAGTATCGAACGTAAAAGTATCGATACTCTGGAATATCGTTATCGTATCGTATCGCGCATCCCTATTTTAGGGTTATGTTATATTCTTTATTCTTTGTATAAACAATAAACAATGGTTATACCTTTGTTTATACTCATCATTTCTAGATTCTAGCGTAAAGATAGATATATTCCAGAGACTATTAAATTTTTTTCGTGTATTGTGATATATTCTTAACTATAGGAAAAGTTCTTTGGAGGTCAGGCGGCCTTTATGATTTATGAAGAAGAGGGATCCCTCCTAATTCACAGATCAAGTTAGTATACTATGCATTATTCAAGTTAGAAATGTCAATAATATACTTATCATTTGCATCCAATTTCAGCCAGAGGCAATGGACACCAGTCCAGCTTCCAGTTTGCCCTTTATCGATTCGGGATCTCAAAAAGAAGAAGTTGAAGAGCCAGAAGTCCTCCAACAACAGCTCTCTTCTCATCCTCAACCATTACCTTTGCCCCCATCGCCACCTCAGCAATCATTTCAGTCTGATTGTTTATCACATCCACTTGCAGGTTATGGTGTAACCGGACGTCTGTTTTCTGGGCCTTTGCCTCACATCCCATCAGTAAGACAACATTTAAAATAATATTTAAAGTAAACAGAAATTACATATTTAAACTTATGATCCCTACTTTAAGTGTTGTCTAGTTCATAACAATGCCTTCTATAGATGATTCCACAGTGCTGTGGAGATCGTCAATAAATACAGCTGCGTTCTCGCTGTGTTTGATGTGGTACTAACCCCTTTTTCCTCTTTGTTTTGCTGTATTCAAAAATAAATGAAAACATTGAAATTGCGTTATTAAGATTCCGACGTCGCTGAGAGTTTTTATCATTTTAAAATAGTCAAACTCATATTGAAATTATTTTTATTTTACGATTCAGAGATGACACAAAGTACTTTTGCCTTATCGCACGGGCTTTCTGGTGTGGGTGACATTGTGACATCACTTTTACTTCCTAAAGGTGCATATACAAAATTAATTTTGGATATTTTGACATTTGAGGATTGTTATGATACTTTCTTAGAATTCACCTCAGACTGACTTTAGATACACGTGATGACTGTGAATGAACGAAAACAATTAGTATTATTCCAATCTCACAATATTGGGTGCCAAAAAAAAAAAGCATCCTCGTGGGACCTAGAATACGGAATTCCTTATTCTAGGGCTATAGATAGATTTTTTTTTTTTTTTAAATAGCTTTATTGCTGTAACTTACAAAGTTGTTGACAAAGCCATACCTACTCAGTATCTAATATCTAAAAGGTCGATAGTTACAATAAAACTTATTCCTAAGTACATACTAAAAACACACCAGTCCATAGAGTAATAAAGAGAAAAAAGATGATATAAAAAGTAGAACAATCTTCACAAACATTTTTCAATCAATCCTATCACTAAAAAATTCATTTAGGTTGTAGTAAGCCTTCTCCGATAACACTTGTTTTGTTTGTTTTCGGAGCCGCTCAATGCATGGTTGCCTTCTCAACCGCAAGGGGAGATGATTAAAGATCTTCTTGCCTCCATAAATTATGGAGCTTCTAACTAGCTCTGAGCGTGGAATGGGTAACCCAAGGGTGTGAGTGTGACGCATATTATATTGCCCACCTATAGATAGCTCACTCTTGTATTTCTTAAAAACAAGACAAACCGTCTCCAAAACAAATATACAACACAGAGTCAAAATGCCATGTCTTACAAATAATGGACGACATGAATCGCGAACCTTTGCACCACACATATATCTGATTGCCCTCTTTTGCAAGACAAACACAGAGTTGAACAAGTAGTGAGCACATGAACCCCAAAAACAAATACCATATCGAAGGTGGGATTCGACCAAAGCAAAATAAGAATTTCTAGCGATGGAGAAGTCCAAACTGTTAGAAATTACCCTGAGGGCATAACAACCAGAAGAGATCTTATTGGGAAACATTCAATATATGATCTTCAAACTTCAAAGAGTTATCTATTGATAAGCCCAGAAATTTGTTCATATTGGGTGTTGGAATCAGTTGATCCTCCAGATAAATATCCTCCACAGCACACTTAAAATTTAAAATGTTGGTTTTGGAAACATTAAATGATAAAGAGTTTGCATCACACCACCGCTTTATCTTCACCAAATCTGTCCTTACACTGGATCTGAGATGATGGACATCCGAATCATGCCAGAGTATGGTGGTATCATCGGCGAACATGGTGAATTTTCCCGCTATCGAAAGGTGCGAAAGGTCATTCACATAAATCAGGAACAGAAGTGGCCCCAAGACAGAGCCCTGGGGAACGCCGGCCCTCACACTCAGTTCATCCGAGCTGCCCCCAGCAAACACGACCGTCTGAACACGCTCAGACAAATACGATCGAAACCACTCCAACGCCATGCCCCTAAATCCATACATCTCAAGTTTCAACAACAGTATTCCGTGATCCACGCAATCAAATGCCTTGGACAGATCACAGAATACTGCCGCAGCAACCTCTCCAGAATTCAGCCGGATGTACAGATGTTCGAGAAAGTCGAAAATAGCATCGCTCGTACCCATCAGCTCTTGGAAGCCAAACTGTTGCGTGCTCATAAGGCCATGTCTCTTCATGTATGGGGGATTAAGCAACGTAATAGTGCGTACGCCTGGCTATAAAAAGGATTAATGAAAACGCTCATTCAAAGAAAGATATTGTTCTTTAATCTCAGTTGATTTCACCATTTTCTCTGAGATTGTGTTTATATTTTGTTTGTTCCCTCAAAGAAATACTCAGCAAGAAAGTTTCCTATCTGGTTTTCTCCAGAACTGATGATAATCGATAAAAAGAGAGCGCATACAAAATACCGTAAAACTCAATTATTTGGCGACTATCCTGAGTTTTCTGAATTGCGAGCTCACTGTAAGCACCATTACTAGTGCCTCTGCCAAAGAGATTGTCAATATGTTTGCTGAATATTTTTCTAGGACATATAGTGTTGAGGATTGTGTCTTGCATGATGCTGAGTTGCCTTCTGGGGACATCAACCTGTCACGATTTTGCATACCTATCTCATCTATTTATGAAAAGTTATCCAAACTAAATATAAACAAGGGACATGGTCCTGATGGTCTTCCCCCAACCCTAGTTGTAGCTTTCTGTTTTCTAGACCCCTTTTCCACATTTTTAATCTTTCATTAAACAGTGGGACATTCCCAGCCTTTTGGAAGCAAAGCTTTATCACTCCTATATTGAAATCTGTGGATCACTCTCAGGTTAGCAATTATCGACCAATCAGTATGATTAGTTGTATTGCAAAGGTGTTCAAGAGCCTTGTGTGTCATTATATGGCAGCTGGTTTGGATGGTTGTTTTATTGACCAACATTTTGGATTTCTTTCTCACCGCTCCACTGAACTAAATCTTTTAACATTTACCGATTTGCTTCTGAGATCCTTGGAAGAAGGTTATACCGTTCATGCAGTGTATACAGATTTTACAAAGGCCTTTGACCGGGTAAACCATAAGATTTTAATTGATGTTGCAAGGTCTGGGAATTCAAGGTGGGCTATTGGAATGGTTGTCATCTTACCTTACAGAGAGAATACAAATAGTGCGCATTCTGGGCTTCAAATCCAGGGAGATTAGAGTGCCATCTGGTGTACCCTAGGGTTGACACCTGGGCCCTCTTCTGTTCAATATATATGTGAATGATATTGCCTTTTGTTTTGCCTCTGCAGGTTTTCTGATGTTTGCAGATGAGTTGAAATTATACATGAGGATCGAGAATGAAGATGATTACTTGAGTTTACAGGCATATTTGGATCATATGAGCCACTGGTGTGTAGTCAATGGGATTGAACTCAATGTCAGCAAGTGCCATTCGATGGTTTTCAGTCGTAATAGAAATACCCCGGATCATATCTATACCATAAATAGTTGCCCTTTGAAATCTGTATCTCAAATTAAGGATCTGGGCGTTATCCTCGATTCAAACTTATCTTTTATTCCCCATATATCCATGGCAGTCTCAAGATACCTTCAAATTGGTATACAGCTCAAGTGTTACCCTTACCAACAGTATGGAGTCAAAAGATAGTTAAAAAGATAGGACAGTTCTTGTGGGCTGGTCAATTGTATAGGGTCGCGAGAGATCAACTGTATATGCCTATAGAAAAAGTAGGGTTGGGTTTAATAAATGTCAATATAAAAGCCCAGGCACTTTTTATTAAAAATCATTTTAAGTTATGGAAACAAAAAGATCAAAAAATTAGATATAAATCGGTGTTAAATAATACATTTTTTGAAAACATGGAAAAAATAAAAATCACAAAAATATTTAGCGAAATATGCAATACAATAATTTCATATAATATTAAATCTGAAGCGTCAGTGACAACTAAAACAATTTATTTAAATATAATAACACCTACTTAAATTAAACCTTATATAGAAATTACAAATAGCTATAAAAATATTTGGGAAAAATTTAAAATTAAAATAATTCGAACAAAATGGAAATCAGCAGTTTATAAAGCAGTAAATAATGTTTATGCCACAGGGGAAAAGTTGAAAAAACATAATATAGATAATAATGAAATGTGCAAAATTTGTAAAACACAATTTGATACTTTAATGCATAGAATTAAAGAATGCAGTGTAAATAAAAGTATATGGGATTGGTTAACAATTAAATTAAAAGCAAAGTTTACTATAGATACGCAGAATATAATAACAATACATCAGGTAATAGATTTAAAATCAAATAGAAAAATAAAAAATGATGCTCTTACCTGGTTTATGTCTGGACATATATATATTTTTGCTTAGAGTACAGACAAAAAGGTTTGGAAGAATTTCTTAATGTATTACGAAGGAGTAGACTAAAAACTGCAAATATAATGGGAAATAAATATAGATATTTGTTTTGTTTTTGAAAAAAAAACTAAATTGTTAGGCATTGGTTGTGTATTTTGTAAATATATAAAGGTGAGCATTATATTTTAAGCTTATTTAGGGTTAGATAAATAATAATATTTATTAGACCATATTCTTTTATCTATAAATACCAGAAATGTGTTTTAGTTTGAAATAAAGATTTTATAAAAAAAAAATGCTCGGCTTTATCAAGCGCTGTGCCACAGATTTTCTTAATATCCAATCCATTAAATTATTGTGCTGTTCTTTGGTGAGACCCCATTTGGACTACTGCTCATGTGTCTGGTCCCCTCACTCTTCAGGCTATAGAAAGAGTTCAACACAGGTTTGTTTCTTTCATGGAACACCATAGGGCTGTGGACGTCAATTACTCTAGCATTGAAAGCTCACTCAATATGACTACACCTTGTTTTGCAATCTGTTGCACTCTCACAGTTTTAGTCCTGAGTTATTGGGAAAAATTAATATACATGTCCCTTCTAGGCAAACCAGGCTAATTCAGCCATTCCAAATTACGCACCATCGTACTAACTATGTATTCAACTCTTACCTATCTAGATCAGCTAGGTTTGCAAATCAGTATTCTGACTCTGGAAACCAGAGGGCTTTTAGATCTCAACTTAAATCATGTAATGTTTGATGTGGTAGCTGTTTATTCAATTCTATTTATTGTTGCAATTATTGCCTTTTTTGTCAGTGTTTGCTTTGATTGACCAATTTTGTGATTTGGATGTATGGGTGAAAGCTACTTGCTATTTAATAATAATAATAATACGTTTATTGCCTTAAAAAATTCATAAAATGAACATCGACAAAGTCATACAGTGATCTATCTAATTCTAAATTACATGAAATGTCAAATAAATTATTGTAAACAACATATAATCTAATAAGTACCTATAGAAAGGAAACATATAAAAAAGAAAAAAAAAAGTTAAAAAAAAGGTTACGCACCCACTTTTGTACGATAAACGAAACAATCACAATTACTTCGGTAATTTCAGACAAAGGAGGAGTTAGACTCTAGGCACCATTTAAGAAATCATGAAGGGAGTAATTCTCCTTATCAATTAGAAACCTTTTTAAACGAGCCTTAAATTTACTTTCACACTGCTCATGCCTCAGGTTAGAAGGTAGGGCATTATACACCTTAATGCACCCAATAAGTGGGCTCTTATCGTAAAGTGTGGTGTAGTGGACAGGAACGCTTAATTCATTTCTACCACGAGTTATCATATCACTATACAAGTCACCATTTCTTATGAATAGATGCAGGTTTTTTTTGGTGAACTGGGCAGTGTTAAATATATACAAAGATGGCACAGTCATAATATTCAGCTGCTTAAACTTACCTCTACACGACTCATGGTACCCCATTCCCAGCATTAGTCGGATGGCCTTTTTTTGAGCAATAAAAACTTTATCTTAATGAAGAACGGAAGTGCGATACCAGAAAATTATACTGTAAGAGATTATAGACTGAATACAAGCATGATAAAACATAAGAATGCTATTCAGGCCCATCTGGTCCCTCAAGTACCTAATGACATATAAAGATGAGCTTATCCTAGATAGAATTGCAGTAACTTGGTGGTTCCACTGCAGCTTCTGGTCGACAATCACTCCAAGAAACTTAACACATTCCGAACTATTAAGATTTACGTTGTTAATTTCAACCTGCAGGGCCTCATCATTGCCATGCCTAAAAAGAATGAAAGCAGTTTTATCTATATTAAGGCGAAGATGGTTTTTCATGCACCAGTCTGACATTCTGCTCATGACATCGACAATCTGACCTGAAAGGGCAGATACACTAAGATCAGAAACAATACAAGAAGTGTCGTCGGCAAACTGGTATAAGGCAGTCAAGTTAATCTGTTTATGAAGGTCATTTATAAACATTAAGAAAAGGATGGGGCCCAGTATGGATCCCTGGGGAACTCCCCCGGTCACACTTCTTGTATCCGAATATATCGTTCTGCTGCCACCGGTTCCTGAATTGATGGCAACAATGAACTTTCTATTGTTCAGGTATGATCTAAGCAGAGCGTTTGGAATTCCCTGAATACCCAAAAACTCAAGTTTGAGCAGTAGTAGCCCGTGATTTATCAGATCAAATGCCTTACTAAGATCAAAATAAATTCCGCCCACGATTTTTTTCTTATCTCTTTGTTCAAGTATATAGTCAAGTGATTGAAATATTGCAGTTATTGTAGATCTTTTGGGTATGAAGCCATGTTGACCAACATAAAAGAGGTTATTATTCAAAAGATAGCTCAACAATCTCACATAGATAACCCTCTCAAAAATCTTTCAAAAAACGGGTAACAATGAAATGGGCCTATAATTACCAATATCCTTTTTGTCTCCTTTCTTGTAAATTGGAATCATTTTAGCAGTTTTAAGTAAATCGGGAAAAACTCCACTTTCAAAGCAATCGTTAATCAAATTGGCCAGAGGAATACATATATAATCAGATACTGCCTTTACTACCGTTGATGGGACATTATCAATACCGGCAGAGAATTTCGGTTCTAGTCTTCTTATTATTGAAGCAACTTCAGGGGGAGTTGTGGGCTCCAAGAAAAAGGAGTATGGCACAGCATCTAAATCCAAAGAATCTGCCTTTATACTAGACGCCACACTATCAGACAAATCAAATTGTGTTGCAAACATATCCGCAAGGACCTCTGGATTCCGAATAATACAATTACCACATTTAATTTCTATTTCTGGCGGTTTCCTTTGTTTTGCTCTATTAATTAGTGACCAAGTAGTTTTTGAGACGTTAGAGGAGTTTTTGATTAAATTATTATTGAAGAGTATTTTCTGTTGTTTGATGTTTTTATTATGTTCCTTCCTACTCTGTTGATATAATTGAAGTAGTTCAGGATTATTGGTTCTTTTATATAAAGCATATGTGTCCCTAAGATCCTGTGACCATTGTTTAATTTCTTGTGTCACCCACTGCTTAGAAGTTTTACCAGTTTTTGTGGTGGTCTTCCGCAAAGGAAAACATATATCAAAATAATACCCAAAAATATTGGCAAATGTCTCATAACGACTACCGACGTCAGGAGAGGCATAAACATCCTGCCAATCCTCACTTCCTATCTTATTAGCAAAATATTCAATATCCTCCTTCAGAAAATGTCTTTTATAAGTATTGACGCTGTGATACTTTAATTCCTTAAGATTCATAATGAGTGCGCAATGATCAGACATACCAGTATCAATTATATGACTGGTATATTCATTAGTGCTTAAACAAGAAAAGATATTGTCTAGTTGTCTACCACCGGTTGAGGTAATCCTAGTTAATTCCCTAATATTTGAAATCAGATTGTAAGCAGTGAAAAGATTTATTATTTCCGCAGTGTTCCCGTCCTCTACACCAAAATCGACGTTGAAATCACCACACACCAAAATAATTCTATCGTTGCGATATATTTCATCTAGAAGTTGAGTCATTAAGCTCATAAAATTAATGATACTACTATCGGGAGAGCGATAAACACTTAATACTATATAGGCTTTACAATTAAATTTCAGTTCAACGACACAAAACTCACATTCCCTCTGAATTGGCCTATTCACAGTTTCTAACTCTCTACAATAAACAAGGTCGCTATTAATATATATAGATGTGCCGCCTCCTCGAAGAGTGGATCGACAATACGAAGCGCCCAGACTATAATTATTAAGATGATAGAAATTTATTTCGTCTTGTTTCAACCAATGTTCATTTAAGCAAATTACGTTTGGTTTCAGCTCACAAAGAAAGGTTTCAAATTCATTGATCTTATTTCTTAAATTTCTTATATTTAGAACTAGTAAAAAACAGTTTATAGTTATGGCGCTTTTTGCTCGGGTGGCGGAACATCTAAAAAAATGTCATTTGTTATCATATCATCGCAAGTTTGCCCAAGATTTGCAGCAATATTTACATTTACATTGTCACTATTTTGATTAATAGTTTGCAAAGGTAGGATACAACACTCACCACTATCTAATGGCTCTTCAGATAGACCTGTACTAGAGTCAACTGTTTTAATAAAAATCAAATTTTTGTTAATGACTAGCGAATGATTTTTGATAACATTGGAAATTTTATCACGCAAAGTAAAATTAGGTAACCTCATACCCCTTTCAGAATTTTCAGCATACAATGCCCTCAGCAACTCTATTAACCCTACAACAAAACTCACTCAGCTTATTATTATATTTATAAATTTTACAATTCAACTTATAGTTTATCTTTCACATAAGGCACGGAAAACAATAATACATCGGTAAATGAACAATCACGGATGACATTAACTAACAATTTAAAGGATGGGTACTTATTATTTAAAAAGTCATTTGAACCACCTAGAATGAGCAAGAAATCGTTCAGATTATAATTTTTAATTAACCCCGCAATATTCACAGCGATATTGTCAAAGCACGCACCTGGTTTTAAATAACTTTCTATTGCTGAGTCCATCTGCTGTGAATTTAAATATCTTTTCAGAGTTGTATTCAAGTTTTTCCCAGCATCATCACCCACAATAAATAATCTTGGTTTGATTTTTGCACAGTCATTGGTTGAATCTTTTATTGGTGACGCCATGGTCGCAGGTGTAAAATTCTCTGAAATATTTGCACCCTTTGCAGTCAGGTTATCAGTGTTATTAGTTGGCATCCTTCGATCAAATTCTCTCCTCAGTGTACATACCTCATAGTTTGCCTTCTTTAGATCTGTTAAGTATGTTTCATTATCCATTGATAGGACCTCAATAGTGGTCAACATATTTTTCTTAATAGCATTGAATTCATTTTCACTATCAGCCAATTGTCTGTTTTTTTCTTCCAGCTCACTGATTTTGTTTGAAAGTTCCTTATTTTTCTCAAGAATATCAAGAATTCCATATCATTGTTTCAATAACATTCAATGTTTTCATGTTGTGTAAGATTAGGTTTTAAAACTTGTATGTTGTACCTTAGGCAATTGCTCGTTAGATAGATGGATACATAAATAGATAATTGCTATTGTCCCAGCTGAAACTCTTACTTCCTGTATTCTTGTATATTTTGTTGTTGTCACTAAAATAAATGTCTTATTTGTAATAGTATTTCAAATTATTTAAAATTAGTTAATTAGTTTTCAATTGTTTTGTAATTTTTTTTATATTGGGCAATAGTCCGTTGATAAATAAAGAAATGAATAAGTAATGTTTGAAATAGTTTATATAAGTTGTTCAAACAGTTCAATAGCTCTTAAAAAAATAGGAGTCTAATGCGTATCTTTATGGATGTCCTATTGATTTTCAGCAAATGGAAAACAATATTAAACATACAATTAAGTGTGAAGACAATTCTGGCCAAGTTGATATCACTATGGATTATATATCTGGAAGCGACGATGACGATTTAGAAGATAATTGCGACTATAAGTTTGATTTGGAATTCATTGAGAAAATATCGTAGGTATTATTTATATGTATCAGTTACCTACTTATTGACACTCGCAGTAATAAAGAGGTGTGACCTCGTCGACTCTAAGAATTCATATAAAGCCTGCCAGCATGTTCTTTTTAAGGTTAAATTGTAATTTTCCGCTGTCTGCGCGGTTTAGTATTTTTATTATTACTTTTGCATGAATGTATTTCTTTAGTTGTAGCTTTGTATCTTAAGTAATAAAGTATATTATCTATATATTTATATATTTCAAATTTCAGATATAATTACTAAAACTAATAGAAATAAGTTACATAGCCAATCGGAATTGGATTATAAATATTACTAAACTAATCCGCCATAAAATCATGTCTGCACAAATATTAACTGTGTGAATTAAACGTCATGTATATCTACAACATTCTTTTCGCAGAAGCCAACTTTAGATTACTACTATTAAAATTTAAAAAGCTTGTCTCAACACACATTAATATGTTTCAGATCTAATGTGCAGGAAACTACTGCAGGAAGGCAACAAGATGATTTCGAAACTAGTTGCTTAGCAAAAGTGAAAACTGAACCCTCAGATGAGACTGAATATGAAAATGAACATTTAACTAATAATCATTATGATGTGGGGGAAGCAAATGATAAAATGATGATAGAAATAGAACAGTTAAAACAAGAAACAAATGGAGATTTCGAAGGCCTAATGTAAGTTGCAAATGCCATTGATTTTTTTAAAGATTTAAACAAACTATGTATGTCGTTTTTAAATATTAGGGCACCACACACGTTTTAGTATTGATAGTTAATCTGGAGTGAGTGTTGTGTGATATTTGGGTGGCCACTGCAAAAAAAGCAATTTAGGCAACTCGATATTATATAAAACACTTTAAAGTATAAGAATCTGTCGACTTAAAAAAATTATTAATGAAAATGAATATTTTCCCAGACTGTATAAAATTGCTAGTCTTTAAGAAGGGAATTTTCGATGTTGTTGCCAACTATGAAACAATTTCTATTTAGTAAAAGTCTTGACACCACATCAAAAAAGCAGATTTGTGATTATCTTAAGAGTCAGTGCCTGTTCAACCCATTTTACTTTGGCTTTCGTTGTAATATGTCAACTACGGCAGCCATAAATGAAGTTTACTATGTATGTATATACACGAGGAAAGAATGTTTTTTCATCTGACAAAAACCTTTGACTGCATCCAATAGCTTTACCAATATAATTCCGGTAGCAGTATCAGTCTTATTAATTCGTACCTGTCGTTTTCAGTATTAGAAAATACAATTACAAATTCAGTGTCATGTCATGTACAGTATTATGCCTCATATTTACACAAGTAGTAGCCCTTTTGTGTTGTGGTACGATATAACAAATGTTTAAATGGAAGAGTTAGTTTTCCTGAATTGTGAGGAAAAAATAACAAAGTTGTCAACAAATAACAACCAGCGTTTAATATTTTAAATACATACAAAAATAAATGAATATTGTGAAAATAAAATAACATAAACACCATGGTTCGGATTATTTGATTGAGAATTGGTTGGTATATCTACTCATGTATAATACAAAAGCAAAAGAGATGTTTGATAATATGGTAATTTTTTTATTGAATAGAAGATGTTCTCCTTTCACAAATTTAATATTATAATTGTTTTAGTATTAATGCGGAAAATGTCACTAAGGACTATTTAAATAAAGTTGAGTCAACTTTTTTCGATCAACAACCCGATTACGCTCTTGTAAAGGACGATATGGAATTCGAAGGTATGAATCACCCCTAAATAATATAAACTCCCCATTCTGCTTACTATGTGTAAATTCTCTTATATTTTATATCTTGTTTGCTAATTTTTTATCTATATGTAAATTAATTCTAATTGTATTCTGTTATATCTAAGTATATCTATGCTCTGCTTAGTCAATGGGATATGTTTTCTTCTGGTAATAAAGCTTTATTGATTGATTTATATATCATGAGTAATAATTCTATTCTTGTTGCATTTATAGAAGGGCTTGGATCCTCTGGCAGTTCCGGCTCATCCTTAAGTGTAAGTAAGCAATTTCTTAAATCTTAAATATTGCAATGCTTTAAAGAAAATTCATTACAACTAGATGTTCAAAAGCTTCTTAAAAGCAAAGTTGCCTTTCTTAGATAAACATAAAATGTTGAATGAGTGGACAGGAGTCCAATTCCAATTCTAGTTTAATAATATATGTCAACCACCTCAGATTATTACTTCATCTTCACCTCCCACTGTCAGACCAGGTCAGGACTGTGGTGTGAGCAACTTAAACAATAAACCTAAACAAGGTAGTAGTAGTAACCACCACAGTCAAACTCATAATAGAATGGGAAGCAACTCCAATGCTAACCAGTCATCTGTTACAAATACCGCTACCACAAGTGTCATTAATATGCCAAGCGTGACCAGGGGTCAGGTCCTGTGCTGTTTCATCCATAGACATATATGCCTATGGTTTCATCAGCCATGCAGGGTATTATTGAGCCTGTTAAACCACCTAACCTTAAAAAGATTAAAGGAAGTAATGACCATATATCTGGTCTCGAGGCAGCTGAAGTTCCTAGTTTTTCGTTGGAAATCTCAAGCCTGAAACAACTGTTGAGCAAATGGAGTTGCACTTCAGCAAGCTTTAAGATTGCAGTATCGTCGGAGTTATCAAATACTGTTTTGAATTCCAACAACTGGCCAGTCAATATTGACTTGAAGCCCTTCAGATTTAATCATTATCAGAGGAGATATCAAAATACCGGATTTAATGGTGACAGAGCTAATTTTCCGAGGCGCCAATGGAGCACCAGGAGATATTAAGTTTACATCAGATCACCCAGAGAATCGAGCAGGATACAGGAGTAGAGACAAATGACAAAGTTGGTCCCATTACTCAAAGGTGAAGAAAGGATTACCTTTTGGCTTAATATGTGTAAACGTTAAAGGAATCTTCAATAAAATTAACAATCTTGAATTACTTGTAATTGAACAGAAAACCATGGTAATATGCATAGCAGGAGAGTGGTGTAAAGAGGAATCTATAAATTTGTCAGGGTTTCATGGGTATAGGGTGGCTACTGCCGTCTGTAGGAGTACATCTATTCGTGGAGGTACAGCCATTTATATTAAAGAGGGCACCTTATCAAAGATTATTAATTGCAAAAGCTTGAATTGAACTCCCTATAGAGATATGTGCTTGCAGTTTTGAGCTTGGAAATGTTGAAATATGTGTAATATGTATTTACCGGCCACCAAATGGTGACTTTAGGATTTTCCTTGAAAAGTCTGAAGTTTTTTTGAGAAGTTATTATAAAATGAGAATTCAATTGAATAAAAACAAATCATTAACCGTGTCTAAATTGGATTATATTGTTTCAAACAGAAATGTAATTATTAATGAGTGTACAAGGATTGTTCAGGCTAACTTGAGTGATCACTTGGCTATGCTGTGTGTTTATGATACAAGCGAGAGTGTGTCTGTGGGTCATTGTAACTACAGGGCTTTGTCTGAATTTAATTTAAATATGTTGAGGTAATTTTTACTAAATGCTAAGTTTGTTGAAATTTTGATATGGGCTATTGAAGTAAACTGTCCTTTAAAAACAAATGATCGAAAAAAATTAAATAAATTAATAATAAATGGTTGACCCCAGAGGTTGTGACTAGCAGTAGAGAGCTAAAGGATTTATTTTGGTTAACCAAACAAGTTTGTGATTTGAGAGTTCTTGAACTGTATAAACTTAGAAAAATACAACACAATGAGCTTATTAACAGATGTAAGTATGTACTTTGGTAATATGATAGCTAATAGCGGAAACAAGTCAAAAACTGTGTGGAATATAGTAAACCAAGATTTGGAGAGGTCTAGAGAAGTGAATAATATTAATCTCTGCATGAATGGTGGGTTGCTTGTGCGTAGTGGACAGGTTGCAAGCGCATTTGGTAGATATTTTTCAACTGCTGCCGAGGATTGTCTCATGGCTAAGTTTGGAGCAAGTCGTTCAGTCAATTGTACTCTGCCACTGAAACGGATTCCCAACAGCTTTTTGTGTGGAGGCCAGTTGAACCTCAAGAGGTTTTAGGGGTGATCCAGTGTGTCAAAAGTAAAAATAGCTGTGGCCTGGATAGTATCCCTATTAGAGTTGCAACACGTTTTTCTGATTGAATGTAAAACGAAAGTAAAGATTTTTTCTTTTTTTAAATTAAAAAGGAACCTAGCCCCGGAGAGTCGTATTGCAAAGCCCGGCCCCTGTCGTGGGGTCGTTTGAGCGCCACCCCTTCTCGCCAACTAAACGGAAAAGGCTCTGCGGGTGTTGTGCAGGGTGACTAGGTCAGCTCATAAAATCAACGGATACTTATTTTGAAACTAACTAGAAAACACAGGCCCGCTTATTAAATTAAATCTTAAACTTAACAAGACCTAATAAAGAAAACACAATCTAAAATTTAATGTACATTATATTTGCTACTAAGTTCTTTTTTTTTAAACACGGCAACAATCTATCTGGAAAAAAGGTTAAATTAATATGGTTAATTAAAGACAAATGAATGTTAAATGACTGTTAAAATAATGGATAAAATAAACAGAGTACAATATGGAGATTGTACAGAGACCAATTCGGTTAGAAATACTTGGTTCTGTATGCCTTACCACTAAATGCACTAAATACTACTTATCGAAGTGATCACTTGACGTTAACTAAGCTTCTTACAACTAGGTATGCGTGCGCTAATAGCTGCACTGATTTTAGATGTAGCAATAATCGTATGTAGCAACGAACGGGTACTGTAATTAAATCGAATGACTCGACAAGTCAATAAGAGAACCGAACTAGAATAAAACTATTGAAAGCGTAGCTATCGCTTGATTCATATTATAAAACGATCAAATTCAGAGCAGTTATATCACTTGACTAATGAATGAAATGAAGGAAAGTATTGAGCCAGCGCTTGACTTATTAAAATGAAAGAAGATTCAAAGCAATCAGATTAACTGGTCCGATAAACCAGTGAATAAATGTAAATAAGGTTAATGAGCTACCTCAGAACTCGGCGTTAATGAAAGAAAATGACATAAAGTTTCCGTACAATACCCAAATCCAGTCGTCGAGCTCTGGTGGAGGCGCCGGGCACCTTAAAATACCTCAGGTACTGCCTTTCGCTGGCCCTGAGGGGAAGATCTAGACGAGATCTCGAGTGCTCAGTGTCAAGATGTACAGATGTGCTGCGGGCAAGGCCTGCACTCTCTAGAACAGAGGTTGTTCCAACTGTAGGTAAAGGCAGTGGCCTACTGGTATGCGCGGTGGACCTCCTAGAAAGCTTGTACCCCTCCGGAAAGAACCCTGAACTAATCCAGTGCGCATTAAACGAAGCCCCCTTACTTTAAAGAAAATCATAGAGCCCCCCTCTTGCATAAATACATGTTCTTTATAAAACAAATTTCCCCAGACAAAAAAAAACCATGGGCTTGCAATGCCCATCAGCAAATAAAAGAGATACTAAGGTCCAGAAAACTTGAATATACAAAGATAGGTATGAATCCCACCTAAGAGAAAGTATAAACTTCCCCAAATGATCAAAATTAAAGTTACATTAAAATAAAATTAAATAAAAAGTAACATGTGAGAAAAGCAAATGGCGGTATTTGCACACAAAAAAAAGTAACACAGATAAGCAATTAAATAATTAATTTAGACAAAGCGATAGCAATAATTACCTCAAATTTGTGCGTGAGGGCTACTCTGAGAGATTCGACGGTATCGGTCTTATATGACGAACGTGGAAGCCGCTATAAATAATGGAAACCAAAGAACGTTAGCATCATGTCGTTCACGCGCTTCACAGGCCATAGAAAAAGAAATCCAGACAAAATGTTTACCTAATACAGCATGTAGAGCCCGAAAAATCGGTCGTGTTAAAACACAAACAGAAACAACACAATAAATCCCCTAGCAAAAGGGTTGCATTATATCACAATACTAAATGTGAAGTTTCTAACTGCACTGACAAACGTTCGCCTTACGAGCAAACTAGAAAAAGGACTCTCCAACGTTTTCGTCAATTTGCCTTCGAGATTAAATGCTGCGTCACAAGTGGTGATGGGCGGAAACATGCCGAGTGATTCGATACAAGGAATAATTCTAAGATATTAAGCGACACAACTCTCGTTTATTATGACGATAAATGACGGCGGAAGCCACGAATGGTAAGCTAAAATTACATTTTTCAAGAAATGCTAGGAAATACTCTTACAGGAATGATAAACCTTCAAAAATCTAAATCGAGAAAGACAAACACGCGATGGATAGCCCATCCCTATTATTTGGCATAAACCTCACAAAAACTAGTCTGCCGTACAAAACGAGAAATATATTTAAAGCAGAGGTCCAAAAACGATCTCCGGAATTGGCGGCCGGCTCCTGGCATTCATCAACCTAGGGTTCTCAAAAGGTAATAAAATATTCAAACTGAAATTAAAGTATGGTTCAATAAGTAGTCAAATGCAACGTATTTGCAGGCTAACAGAATTCTTTAAAAATATAAAACGGTTGGCTGGCGGTTCCCGATAATGCAATATAAAACAAGCCAAGCTATTCTAATAATATGGTGCATTGCTCATCAACTAAAATAAATAGTCACAACGGATTATAAAGGCTAATACAAATACATAGCTAACCTATACCTAGAATATAGTTAACTCATATTAGGAAAGTGGCATTTACAAGCAAATCAAATTAATAAATTTAGAATTAATAAACCGATGCGTGCAAAATACAGCATAATTTTTTCCCAAAATGCGGCATATAAATGAAATTTTAAAATTGGCAAAATCGAACTGTTACAGAGTTTTAAAGGCAATAAAGTATCAGTCCCACTTTCATTTCTAGCCAATTTAATGTATGAAAAAGAATGTTTTCCCTCTCTCCTTAAGGCAGGAAGAGTAACTCCAATATTTAAAAAGCAAGATCCTCTTAATGTTGGGAATTATAAATCTGTCACTGTGTTAAGTGCAATCTCAACACTCTTTGAAAGGATTGTGTATGACAGGATGATGGAGTTTGTGAATCAGTATGGCGTCCTGAGCAGGGCACAACAGCTGCCGGGTTGCTTGAACAAGTTTATTGTAAGCTTGATGATGGAGAGCTGGTGGCTGGTCTCTTCTTTGACTTGTCCCGAGCTTTTGACACACTTGAGGTTGATTTTGTGTTGAATAAGTTATAGGCCAGTGGTTTCCGGGGGCCAATTTTGAATTTGCTGGGGTCTTACCTGACAAACCGTAGGTTTTGTGTCGAGGTGGGGAGCGAACGTTCTGATTTTTTTGATGTCGACATGGGAGTTCCTCAGGGGTCTGTGCTGGGACCCTTGCTTTTTTTGGTCTTTATAAATGATGTTGACTTTGTTAACCTTGGAACTGTCACCCTATTTGCAGATGACAGCTCAGACCCCTGATGAGCTGAAATCTAGAATTAGCAATGTTTGTGCTTTGTTTGACAGATGGTGTTCAGGGAGCAATTTGGTGCTGAATGCCGATAAATCGGTTTACATACATTTTCGGTCAAGACCAAGTGTTCCTGCAATCATTGTTGATCATCTGTCCTGTGTCACCAATACAAGATTTCTTGGAGTCTGTCTGGATGATACCTTCTCCTGGAGAGTACATGTGGTGATGACAGTGTCTGTAGGCTGTTTTGCGATATCTCGGTTAGGACATTGTGGAGCTCCTAAATGTTTATTATGCCCTGGTGTATAGTCGTCTCACTTACAATGTCATTTTTTTGGGGAATTGTACTGATGGGGGAAGGGTTTTTGTTGCTCAGAAGCGTGCTATCAGATCTCTGTTTGGATTGAAGTTCATGGAAACCTGC
>JAEQML010062975.1:0-23659 GCA_016904865.1 Pissodes strobi | reverse complement strand
CATGTCTAGTTTTGTTAACTTCTAATTCTTGGGATTCTTCTGTAACCTAAAGCATTCCATGAATTCTCGGTTACAGAAGAATACCAAGAATTAGAAGTCAACAGGTCCAGACATGCACTAGATGAAGAGCATGAAGAAGATCAGATGAATGAAATCGAATATGATGAAGAAGAAGAAGTTACATTACATGAAATCGACGCTTCAAATACACCTGACAATGACAATAGAATAATAATGCTACCAGCGCACATTCGTTTTGCCATCCATACGTTAAATTTAATTGCCACGACCGACTGCAAAAATGCAATTCAATCAAATCTTACACTAAGAACGAGACATACACAATTTTTTCAAAATGTAATATCGGACAGAAGCAGACAAACCCAATCTGATGAAATAATCAAAGAAGTTTTGGAACATACTCTAAGTTATCCAGGAATAACAAGACGGAATTCCTATTTTGATTCGGTTTCCCAGATCTTGAATGTAAAAGCAAAACTTCCGTCTCTTTGCCAGCAGCTTAATATTAACCATTTTAAGGAAACCGAGTTGCAGTTCCTCGAAGAGTACTATACAGTATTGAAACCTCTTGCTTTAACACTCGACGTTTTGCAGGGACAGGATTGTGTCGATTATGGATACATACTGCCGAGTCTTCTTTCTTTAAGAAATAAATGGGAAAAATTAAAGCTCCAGTGTATGAGTTCCAATGGTAAATTACTTTTAAGAACAAGTATGGATAGCTTAAATAGAAGGTTTTGCAACATACTTAATTTGACGTCTGAGCCTGCAATTATTTCTGCAGTTGTTTATCCCAAATTTAAGTTGCGATGGTTTAATGGAATTATATCCCCACCTTCTCGGATACTCAAAAATGTTCGAAAGAATGGGAAGAAATTGAAAAAAAAAGTAAGTTAAGAAAAAAATAATTAAAAAAATGAAAAGTTAGGGACACGCGGTTTTAGGCGAAAAAAGGGCGAACCTATCGGCTTGGGGATGGCAAAAATGGGGAGAAAAAAATGCTTTATGAAAAAATAAAAGTTTAAATGGGAAAAATTTTAAAAATTGTAAAAAAATTGTTCCGAAAGTTAATAAAAGTATTATAAAACGAAATAAGAAAAAAATATATAAACAAAGATAGAGAAACGCGGTTTCCGGCGAAAAAATGTAACGAAGTTCAGGCCGGGGATTTCAAAAACGGAAAGAAAAAAGGGTTGTGCACTATGTGCGCATATCTGAAGTGAAACTTCTGAAACTTAAACGCTCTAGCCTTATACATATCGTAACGGATTTGGTTAAACAGTAGTTTTTATTAAATATACCACTCAATTAACAGAAAGAGAAGGCCTAAATGAAAAAAAAAATAAAAGTTTCGCTTATGTCTTGACAAGGTAATAGAGCAAATTCCATATTTTTTGCTTGTAAACTAACAGAGATATCACAATAAATAAACCTCAAAATTTTCGTTCCACCAGCTTGTGTGCCACGGCCAGTTTTCGTTCCGCCCGATCGCGGCCAGTTTTCGTTCCGTTCTCGTCGTGTGTCGCGACCTTCAAATTTTACTCCCGGCGCGCGTTAAGAAGTTTCACTTAAAAAAAACCGTTTTATTGCATGTCACTGGACAAAATTGGTTGCTAAAAAAATCACAAGTGCCTTGGAAAACAAATAATCAAAAATATTTCTAGGAAAGAGTATTATTGCAACTTTTCCAATACCATAACATAAAGTACACTACAACAATTGTTGGAAATGCCCACCATTCATTTCCGTACACCTTCTCACTCGACGAATCATTGAACGACGAACATGACCTAAAATTCGAGGTCTATTTCTAATTTCTTCGCAAGCATTTACGATTTTATTTCTTAATTCTTCTATTGTTTCTATGGGAGTAGCGTAAACCATCGTCTTTAAGTGTCCCCAAAAATAAAAATCTATTAGATTTAAGTCAGGGGAGCGAGGTGATCAGTGAATTGGTCCACCTCTTCCAATCCAATTCAGATAAGTTCTGACACGCATACTAAAATGAAGAGGAGCTCCATCGTGCATAAAAGTTATTTGATTACGTATATTTAGAGGAACTTCTTCTAGCAGTACGGGCAATTCTTGTTGCTAAACTATAAGTTAGATTCGCCGGGTAAAAAGAAAGGACCAATTAAATTGTCACTAACAATACCCATTCACACATTTAAAAAAAATTGTTCCTGGTGGCGACATTGTACGAAAGCATGGGGAATTTCGTCACTCCATACATGAGTATTATGGTATTAACAATATTATCCCGCCGAAATCCTGCTTCGTCCGTAAAAAGTATGGTTTTATTAAAATTCTAATTATTATTATTAATTAATGGTAATACCATTGACAAAACTGTAAACGAGATAGAAAATCTCTTAGTTTACAGAGATAAAAAAAAATGATAAATACAAAAATTGTAGGATATGTCGTGGCGCATATCGTTAAAATAATTTCAATTATACAGGGTGGTTCATGAAAACCCGGCATTCGTTAATTGACTTTTTTAAATGGAGTGCCCTGCGTATTATTGCACATTTAGAGTCTACATCAAATTCTAGACACATTTAAAAAAAAACGTTCTACACCTATCTCCAACTGTTCTCGAAATATTGACAGTTGAAAATCGGCCATCTACCAAGTTTGACAGCCTATAAACTCTAAACGGCTAAAGATAGAGCAAAATGGTTTGTACTTTCCTACCTTGGTTTTTCATAAGCTATTGTTTGACACTATCCTTCTGTTTAACCACAGGTTAAATTTAACCGGAACTTGTTAACCTTTGGTTAAACAAATTTAAGGTTAGCGTTAAACGATAGCTTATGAAAAACCGAATAAAAAGTGTCAAACTTGGTAGATGGCCGATTTTGAACTGTCAATATTTCGAAAAACTTGGAGATAGGTATAGGACATTATTCACGAAATATGTCTAGAATTTTATACAGAACCTAAATGTGTAATAAAATGCAAGGAATTCAATTAAAAAAAAAGTCAAAATAAGAACGACAGAATTTTATAAATCCCTGTATAATTGAAAATATTTTCACAATATGCACCACAACATAGCTCACAATTTTTGTATTTAACATTTTTTTTTTATATCTGTAACTAAGGGAGATACGGGACTTTGTTACACTAATAGGCCACCTATATCTGGGAAAAGTTTGAGCAGCGGCTACAATATCATTTAGAATAAAGTGGACAAAAAAATAATAATATCAAAGATTATATTTCTGGAAACTAGTTTCGCCCCACGAGCGATCGATCGCCCGACCCCGACCGGCTCAAGGTCAGGTTGTAAACGACAGACACACACCACGTGGCCTCGGGCCGCTGCCAGCTTTTACCAGAAGAAATAATTCTAAATAAATTCATGTGTTTGGGCGACAAGGGGGCGTGTCCAATCAGCGATTTTGTCTCAAAATCTTTATTCGAGGATTATGGATCAACTATTTGATTGAAAATTTATTTTCTTTTATCAATATGTCTAAATTATGATCCACTAGGGTCGTATAGACTTATTTTTTTTTGTAATTTTTTTTTCTAATATATTAAAAGTTAAAATTAAAATATTCAATTTTTTTTCACTATACTGCCCTAGATACAGTAATTCTAAGCGAGTTTTATACTTGGCATTATTGGGCATATTAACGAAGAAAATCGGGGACGAAAAAAATACTGCTGATGAAATAAATGAAGTTAAGAGATGGAAGGCAGCAGAGTTTCGCCAGTTTTTGCTATATATAGGCCCATTGGTTACCAGAAATATTTTAGAAAAAAATATCAGCATTTTATGGTTTTACAATCAGCAATATTTATATTATCAAGTACAGAATAAAAAATGGAGTATGCAGAAAGGCTTTAAAAATATTTATTCTGTTGAAATTATGTCACACAATATTCATACTTTGTTAAGCGATAGTCCACCAAACCAACAAAACATCAACAAAATAGCGACCCGAGTCTGAAACGCGTTGCCGAATTTATAAACTTTCCGGCAACATTGTGTCGCTGAGACTGTTTCCGACAACTGCTTGAAAGTCCCGTCTCGGAGCGGAAAGATCAAACAGTTTTCGTGTTGCGTTGCAGTTTTTAGCAACACCGTCTAAGAGGCAGACGGTTTCAATTTATTCCGACTTTTTGTTATTTGAATAGGGCACGCTTTTTCACTCCACGTGCATATTTCCATACAATAGAAAAGAAAAATTGGACAATAGAAGAAGTTACTAATTTAATAGAGGCATATCGCGAGCGGCCTAACTTATGGAATACGAAACATTTTGACTATAAGAACGGATATAAAAAATACGATTCACTCAAGGAAATAGCGGAAATATTTGGAACAACCAAGGATGAAATTGAACGAAAATTAAAAAACATAAATAAAAGGACCAAAGAGAAAGAAGGAATTATGGGAAGTATAAAAAGTCGTGCGCAGGAAATTAATTTAAAGCTAAATGGTTTGGATATACAGCAATGGCATTTTTGCAAGACAGGAATAAGCCTAGAAAGAGCCGCCTAATGGGGATTGAATATGCCGTAAGTTAATCACATTTCTGTAAATATAAAAAATACTGCAGTGGTATATTTGCAGAAGACTGTTTAAGAAAAACTTAGGCAATTATATTTAAATTTGTTGATGTTTTAAGCAAGGTTTTGTTTTAAGGAAACAAACATAAATTGTCCGTTTACATGTGAAATATCTCAACTGTTGAACTACTTTCTAAAAGCGACTACAACTGTAATTGCGCGTAGTGAATGAAATAATTTTAATTTATCCTTGTACATAATACCTACATGAATATTAAATTTCAAATTCGACTAAATAAGGAAAAACTTGGAAGGCTCGTGTTATTTATTGCTTGAAAAGAGTTATTGATTTTTAACCTTAAGTGTAAAACAAATTAATTAAATTTTGATTGTCAAGGCACTTGTCCAATTTCCGACACAAAGTATTCACTAAATTCATATCGAATTTCTTTAGCTATGTGTGAAGACTTTGTTGCCACATTTTTTATAGGTAAAAATTACTCAAGCACTTCTATATCTCTTCTCCGAGTCCCTTCATTAAGTGTCCCGCTTTCTAAATCTTCTGCATCAAATTATCATGACAGAGTGTAGATATATTTTGCTTCTGCGTTTCTTCTTGAAAAATTGTGCAAAACAACGCAGGCCATTGTTATTTTTTCAACTTTTGGTGGTTCTAAGACCATAGGTTTTCACCCTACTGAGATGATAATTAAATATCCGCCGCTTTGATTCATGATCCTGATTTCCTGCAAAAGGCTTAAGTATGTTTTCAGGCAGCAGAAATGCATCGTCTGTCACCAAAATAATGGAACAAGTTTTTGTCATCCAGGTAATACTGTTGCTCGGGCAAATTAAGCATTGATTTATCGAGTGCTTTTGCGAATCCACTATTTTTAAAAACTCTGAGATGCGACCTTGACAGCCGATATAAACATAGATGAAATAATTATAATTGGCATCGACTATAGCAAATAAAACAATACTGAAAGTCCCCTTATGGTTTATATATTCACTTCCGCTGACCTTTGGGGATTAAATTATTATGTGCTGGCCATCCATACTGTCTAGACACATCGGAAAATTTCATAGATTATTGTAGTAGTTAGCAATTTTTTTCCATTCGTTAGGAACCTGAAAAAACAAAATCAGCATTTATATCAAAATGCTTAGAGTAATATTTCGTTATTTTATTTTAGGATAGTGATTCAACAGACGCGAGACGGTACCCGCCGAGAGCTTCTTAGAGAATGACGTAGTGCAATCACAAGCCGGAACCATAGCCTAAAGAAAACTATAGCTGCGACACTTAACCGCGGCACCTTTGAGAAGCGAGGACCAACTTTATCACTATGTAGTGGGGAGGAAATAAATAAATCTAACTTGACGTCAACCCCCCGGCAATCATTAGTGAAGTGAGCCGTACTAAAATTTTTTGGGACGTTATATACTAAAATTTTTACTCTCCCCTATTATTTTATTTAAACTTTCATCACAAAATATATGATTTATAAAATACTGTTTATTTCGAGTAGAGAATAACCATTTTTTTGATCCAAAAAGCTGCATAAAGAGTGCCGGATATTTATTTAAACATTACACCTGATAGAAATAGTTAAAAATGTCTTAAAGTGAAATTAAGAATGGCGAATGCAGATTACTTGTAGTAAGTACAGCATTCTTGAATGCTGAATATAACTATAATAGAATATAAGCTCCAAGTTAATCTTTAAATATCAACAAGATCTATACACAACAAAAGTTTTTTTATATGAGATTTTATTTTGCACAAGTAGTTACGGTTTTAGTCGAACTTGTGAAGATCTGCAATAATAATTTTGAAAATTTTCATTTATCTAGTTGTTCTCTTCTAAGCTAAAAAAAGATCTTATATAAGTACATAATTTTGTTTTATATAGATCCTTAACAACCTGCACAATTTTATAAACGTATTATGTACGATTTTGCATATTTTTTCGTAACAGCTTTTTCATTTTATGCGCTAGATAAAAATATTGTCAAGATGGTGAAATGAAAGTAAATTTTTGATCTGGCTATAGTTCATGAATTAGTTTATGCATGAAGTGCACAATTACGCTAAATCGGAGCAACCTGTACCGTGCGTTCAATTTATCTTGATAACATTTTGATTCGCTGTAACTTTTTTGTTTTTAAAGATATCAAGTTAAACAAAAAAGCAAAATGTAGGGTTGGTAGCCAAATTTTTTTCTACGTTACATATAAAATAAAACACTAACGATTTTCTGACATATCAGCCTACTCTATATTTTTTAAATGGAACAGCCTGTATATTACTAAATTTTTGGAATCTCTAGAGAAGTCTAAACACATTTCTTGTATAATATCTTATACCTATCTTTCTTTAGGTGTTTACGAAATATTGACAGTTGAAAGTCGTGCATTTTGACATTTTGATAGGCTTTAAAATCTAAACCGCATGAGAGCAAAGAAAACGGTTTGCATATTCCTGCCTTAGATTTTCATGAGCTATCAAATGACAGTAACTTTGAATTTAATCCGCGAATAAAATTGACCGGAACTTTTAAACCTCCGGTTAAATTGAAAGCCACTGTCATTCGATAGCTTATGAAAACCTAAGATGGAGATGTGCAAACCGTTTTCTTTGATCTCGTGCGGTTTAGAGCCTGTCGAAATGCCCGGCTTCCAACTGTCAATATTTCGTAAACAGCTAAAGATATGTATAGGATATTATACACGACATGTGTTTTGATTTCTCTAGAGAGTCCAAAAATGTAGTAATATACAGGGTGTTCTATTTAAAAAATATATAAAGTAGGCTTTTATGTCAGAAAATTATTGGTGTTTGTTTTATATGTAATCTAGAAAAAACTTGGCTACCAACCCTACATGTTGCTTTTTTGTTTACCTTGGTATCTTTAAAACCAAAGAAGGTACAACGAATCAAAATGATATCAAGGTGCTGATCAAATCTGAAATAATGGATATATGGGGATAACGATCGACTTTTACGAAAAATAACCAGCAAAAACAATGCTTTTGAGACTTACGCCTTTATGGTAGAATACGAACTGTTTATTGTCAAACGAAATGTTTTGCACTTTCTTATCTTCCGCATAACCACAACCTGGAAAATACTCCCCACCAAACCGAAAATTTCATATATCTAAATAATTACTAAATAACTAAGATAAGAAGATGCAAATCGTTTCGCGCTAAGTTAAACAGATCAAATTCTTTAAATGGAAAGGAGGCTATTCGACATGCTACATGAAATTTATCTAGAATTATTAGAAGAATTCGAAAATCGGAAAATATGTCCCGCTCTTTTGAGACCTTTTATATTGAAATATAATTCAATTATATTGTCAAACTGAAATCAATATGGCTAAATGATGAAATGGTTGTAAGACTAATAAAAAATTAAAAACATGTTATTTCCATAAAATGTGTATACATATGAGGGGTACAGGGGAAAAATGATTGAAATGAAATGAAGCGTCATTTCCATAGGAAACTTTTTTATTATTGACTTCACAGAAAATTTTATTCTTGATAAAAGTTGGGGTTTGAAAAAAAACTAATTTTGACAATGCTAAATTAAAGATAAGTTATACAGGGTACTCAATAAATACAAAAAATGAAGGTTAAAAAATCAAAAACTTTGGAATATCGGAAAACTTTCTACAGAAAAATAAAGCTGGTGTTAAGATAAAAATAAAAGTCAAATACCATTTTTTCCAAAAGTGCACCGCACCGTTGCGGAGAAAATCCATTTCAATTACTGAAAAAAACCCGCTTTTTCTTAATTTTGTCCTTATTGTTTTCAGCAACGATGCACTTTTGGAAAAAATGGTGTTTAACTTTTATTTTTACCTTAATAGGAGCTTTATTTTTCCTGTAGAAGCTTTTCCGATATTGTGTTTGTTTTTTTAACCACCATTTTTTTATTTTTTAAGTGCCCTGTAATACTTAGTCTTAATTTAACATTGTCAAAATTAGTTTTTTTCCAAGCACCAACTTTTATCAAGATTAAAATTTTCTGTGAAATCAATAATAAAAGTTTCCTATGGAAATGGCGCTTAGATCGTTTTTCCCCTGTACCCTTCGTATATATTTTATGAATGTTTCCATATTATTAATTTTCGATTATTTTTGACCACTTTAAATTTTGTAACCTATTATGATACGTTTTAGTCCGTTTTGGTGCTTTTAGTAAGTTTGGGTTAGTTCAATCAGCTTTCGTTCAGTTTTGATTTATTTTAGTCATTTGAACCCGGTTCCGATACATTACAACCAATTTTAATGTTTTCGGTTACTTTTGGTTAGCCTCCAAAATTGGGTCGCTCAATCAACTATCGATTACTTTCGGTTCCGATACGATATTACAAATTTTAATGTTTAGGATAGTCGCCAAAATTGAATTAATCTGGGTTAGTTTTAACTTAATTAATATTATTTTTAAGCTATTCCGATACGTTTTAGCCCGTTTTGGTACTTTTAGTTACTTTTGGTTTGTTTTGGTTAGTCTTTCAATCAAATTTTGGTTACTTTCAATTTATTTTAGTTATTGAATTAATTCAAGTTAGTCGTCAAAATTCGCTTAATTTTGGTTAGTTTCAACTTATTTTAATATTTTTAATCTGTTACGATACGTTTTAGCCTTTTTTGATGCTATTGGTTAGTTTTGGTTAGTCGTTCAATCGACTTTCGGTTAATTTCAGTTAGTTTTAATTTAGTTTAGTAATTTTAATCGATTCGGATACGTTATAACCAATTTAAATGTTTTTAATTAATTTAGGTTAGTCGCCAAAATTCGGTTAATTTGGGTTAGTTTTAACTTGCTTTAATAATTTTAATCTGTTACGATATGTTTTAGCCCTTTTGGTGCTTTTGGTTACTTTTGGTTAGTCGTTCAATCGCCTTTCGGTTAATTTCAGTTAGTTTTAATTTATTTAAATCATATGAACCGGTTCCGATACGTTATAACCAATTTTAAAGTTTTTGATTACTTTCGGTTAGTCGCCAAAATTCGGCTACTTTGGGTTAATTTTAACTTACTTTCGTTCAATCAACTTTCTGTTAATTTCAGTTAATTTTAATTTATTTTAGTCATTGGAACCGGTTCCGGTACGTTATAACCAATTTTAATGTCTTTGGTTACTTGCCAATATTCGGTTAATTTGGGTTAGTTTTAATTTACTTTAACATTTTCAATCTGTTCCGATACATTTTAGTCCGTTTTTGTGCTATTAGTTACTTTTGGTTTGTCATTCAATCAACTTTCGGTTACTTTCAGTTAGTTTCAATTTATTCTAGTCATTTGAATCGGTTCCTATACGTTATAAGCAAATTTAATATTTTTGGCTAGTCGCTTAAATGCCTTTCGTTTTGATTAGTTTTAACTTACTTAAATTTTGTAACCTATTACGATAGGTACGTTTTAGCCTGTTTTGGAGCTTATGGTTACTTCTGGCTAGCTTTGGTTAGTCGTTCAATTAACTTTCGGTTGGTTTCAGTTAGTTCCAATTTATTTTAGTCATTTGAACCGATTCCGATACCTTATGATCAAATTTAAGTTTAAATAAACAAACTAACTAGCTGCTTAATTCTGCCGTTCTTTTCCCATTTTAACACATAAACATTAACTTATTTATATAACATACAAACAAAACAATATATACGCGTAACGTCTATTTACCCAAACAACGAATCTTTTTCTATTTTAATTCCTATGAAAATTTATTGCACTCCGGCCCAGGTAAGCGCGTATGATTGGCATCGAGTTCCAACTGCGTGGTGTCCTCCCTTCACTGAGCTTCACGGAGAAAATTTGATTCCGTACCCCACTAAACGAGCCGAGTGTCGCGGCTATAGTTTTCTTTAGGCTATGCCGGAACCCAGGAAAAAACAGAAGGTGAAATTGTCCAGCTCGAAAATCGGGAATCCATACAGCTAGGTAGGTACAGTTGCATGATATGCCAAGTACGTCAAAAAATATATTAGAAGAAGAGCATTCAATTATTGAGTCACAAAAATCATGTCGCAAAAAAAGGGTGAAGCTTCAACTACTGGAAACGAGAATATTACTCAAGAGGCTTTCCAAATGATTAAGGCTGCATTTCATAGGTCAGAGGGCGATACACAAGTGCGTGCATGACGAGTATATAAACGAGTATATCAACGTTCTTTGTCGACCGATTTTGCAAAACTTACTGCTTACTGTACAGCAATTGATTAACAACAATAACAACATATTATACGACGCCCAATTAGGAAAATATGATTATCCTTCATACTCCCAATTGCATTATACTCCATCACAAACTCCTTTAGTTTCCAATTTCACGCTTCAGTATGAAGTACAGGTTGCTAACAATACTAACCTTTTTATTTGTATTTACTTTTTTCAATAAATTAAATTAAAACCATATGTCTACCTAAAAATTTTACTCACCTTAATAAAATCACGCAATTCTTCGAATAGAACACCATATACTTCCGGCACAATTCTTGAAATTGTCGAAGTGGATACTTTAAATAAATACATTAAGCTTTGAAAACTATCCCCTGTTGCCAAAAATCTTAAAGTAATTGCCAAGCGATCTGTTACGGAAATAGCATCTCTATAGTTGGTGTTTTGTTTGCAAATTTTCCGACTCACTAGCTTTATTAAATACTCAAAGTAGGCACTTGATATTCTTTGAAATTTTTGAACGAAGACGTCAATTCACCGTTTATTCCCAAATCATATTTTCGTAGATCATTCATCATTTCGTCGGTGCCATACTTATTCCGTCCCTTTAAAAATGGTCTTACCCAATATCTTTGTTTTCTTTGTTATTTCTTTGTTGTTTTCTGAATTGATTCAATTACGAAAAACCCACATGCAATAACAAACAAATCATCGTTCACAGGCGACAATTTGAAACTGTCCCTTTAGTAGAAAACAAACCGAAAACAAAAATATTATTTTCTGTTGCTTTGGTAGAAACATACTTGCAGTTTTGTTTTTAAAGATAGCAACTAGTTTTCGTTGCTGTTTTTGGCAACAAAACGGAGTTGCTTTGGTGGAAAACCGGCTTTACACCTAACCAGTGGCGGATTTCCCGTAAGGCCCGGCAGGCCCGGGCCTAGGGCGGCCAGATTTAGGGGCGGCCCCAATCGTGTCAAAAATAGTAAAAAATGCTTCGGCCGACCATTACATGTGATCTGAGGCTTTCTTATTTACTGGCCAAGGTGTGTATACTATATAAAAGTTGGCAATAAAGTAATTTCATTACACTGAAAAAACTGATGTTTTAATGGCAAATGAACTCGCGCAATTGCCCTTTTTGCTTTTGTGGCAAGGGAGACTCCTTAGTTTCAATGGCATTGCTTTTGCGCTAACCGAAACCACTGCAATTGAGTCAAATTCACCGCGCATTTGCCCTATTATGCCTTTGAGCCAAATGAAATGCTTTTAAGTCAAATTAGGGAGTTTCTGGCTAAAGCCGTGTTTTTGTTAGCAAGTCGGTCTTTAGCACAAAATTACTGAATTTGGGCCAATTTCTCCGTGTTATTTCTCCTATCCTGAGAGTAAAATGAGATGGTTTTATGTCAAATTCGGGAACATACTTTTGGTAACGGGTCTGTGCTTTTGGCATAGGTACATTCCGAGAGGCGTGGTTTCCTACACCTCGATGGTAGTCAGTTTCTCTTGAACATCGAATCGAGCAGGTGCGTGTGTCTTTTACATGGTGAATACATGATCATGAGTAATGTGAAAGAATTATTGGCGATGTAGCGTTATCAAAATGTTAAGGTATGTAAGTTATGTACAGTTTTCTTCTATTTATGATTTCTTAAAAATTTATATGACAACAATGTTGGTTGATCAAAATCATTCTTTTATCTAATGTATAGGTTTTATCGTGACATATATCTTAAAATTATACGTATATAATGCCGCTCTAAACTATGATTAGATAATAACAAGGATAATAATTTATATATGTTTATAATACACATAATAGTACATTTGTAGCTTAATAATATTAACCACTATAAACATTTTGAATTGTGAAGCTATCAGCTCAGAAAATTCCTAAGTCATCAGATAACTTGTAAACCACGCGTTGGTGTGCGTCAGTGCGTCCATATTTTTTCAATAGAATGCTGGTGTTTTGATGGAAGTTTCCAAAAACATATCTGCTTATTGGCTAAACGCGCAAGCATTTGTAGCAAAGTCTTAGTCTCTGACATCAAAATCTTAGGATTTTTTTACAATTTCGTGAAAATGTTCAGTCCGGCTCTTTATTGCTTATATGTCTTGTTGCTAAAATTAAGGGCCGATTTAAAAAAAAATACATTATGATTTTTTAATTATTATTATTAGTTTAAACTTTTATCCATTTGGGTTATTGTCAAATCCGTCCTTGGCTAAACTATGATTTGTTTTCTTGCAGCGCAAAACATTGACGGATTAGATATAATCAAATTATTACCAAAAAAAGAAGAAGCAGGCATTCTCGAACAAAATATTCTGGGAGATAAAAAGTTGACAAAAGCTATCCAAAGCCTGAAAGATTGGTGATGGTAAATCAAACCTTTAGAACCTGATGTAATTACCAACAATGCTGAAGAAATTAGCTGGATCAGTGTTGATAATTTTTGTTTGAAAATAGGTTTGACATTGCAACTTTTTGTTGGAGATGCGGTGTTTTCACTGTTTGCCAAGTTCATATTAGACAAGTACGTGTATATAAAACTACTAAACAGTGATCTTTTAATTTTTTTTGTACCTTCAACAGGATCACTTTTTTGTCATACATTTCAGTTCATAAGTGCTTCTGTTTATTTTCAATAGCTAATGTGCTTTTGCTGTTACCAAGTTCGTATTAATATTACTTTTTTGCACCTTCAACAAAGCACTTTTCAAATATTTCACTTCATATAAGTGCTTTTGTTTATTTTAAATAAGTCAAGTGTCTTTGTTACCTAGTGTAAGTTATCCTTATAAAAATGTCAAAATGTTATTTTTGTTACATGAAAAGAAACTAATAAAACTATATTTCGATATTCCTCCTGTGTATCTCTATACATTCTACCGACACCCACATTATATTTAGGTCATATATTTTTCCAAAGACTTTTTGATATGAACACTTTTTTAACGTTATAATTGATTTGTGCTATTTGGGTAAGTTACTCTAAAATCGAGTATCTATAGAGAAGTATATAGGGCGATGTGAGATAAAGCCATGGCGAATTTCTCCTAAAAACATGCGAGCTTGTCTATACAAGGCGATCAGTTATATGTGGACCTACCCAAAAACTTTTTTGCTAGTCGGCTTAAAAAGTTGTAAAATAGTTTTTGAGGGGTACATATAACTTATCGCCCTGTACAGATAAACTCGCATGCTTTTAGGAGAAATTCGACGTGGCGTTTTGTTGCAAATTCGCAATACTTTTGTCGCAAATGCGCAGAGCTTTTGTAGCAAATTCGCAATCCTTTTTAGCAAATTCGCAATACTTTTGTCGCAAATTCAAAGTGCTTTTGTAGCAAACTCGCAGTGTTGTTTAGCAAATTTATAATACTTTTGTTGCAAATTCGCAGAGCTTTTTAGCAAATTCGCAATACTTTTGTCGCAAATTCAAAGTGTTTTTGTAGCAAACTCGCAGTGTTTTTTAGCAAATTTATAATACTTTTGTTGCAAATTCGCAGGGCTTTTGTCGCAAATTCGCAGTGCTTTATTAAAAAATCATAATGGACTTTGAAGACAGAGTTGAAACTTTGGCATAAAATCATACAAATTGCGGTGCTTTTATGACAAGAACATACGCTTTTGGAACAAGGAATTTTAGGCGTTTATCCCAAATGTGACCTGAATTTGCATCAATTGAGCCATGCATTTGGCATATATCAAATGCATGGCGCAATTGATTCAAGTGCGTACGCATTTGAGCCAATCAAATTGTTTTTTCAGTGTATGTAGTCTATATGGTGGATGCTGAGAAAGGGGCGGCTGATAGCTTGGGGCCTAGGGCGGCCGAGACTGCAAATCCGCCACTGCACCTAACTGATGACAGCCGAATTTTTTGGAAATTTAAGCAAGTTTGATGCATTTGAATTTGAATTTTTTTTACAAATTTTAAAGAAGTTGGCAAGAAAGTCAGAAAAACCTCTTAAACAAATAATAAATCGTCTAAGTTAATTTGAAAGTGCTAATATAACTATAATGCGCACTAAAAATATCTGCCGCCTTCCATCAAAACCACATTCTTCGGGGCCCCTTCCAAAAGGATGTTTTGATCCACAGTATATTGAATATCCCTTTAAACATTTTAAGTTAAAAATAGTATCCTCTGATAATTGTTGTAGTTTAACCAATGGGGATATTATAGTTATTGAGAATTTTGTTACAAATAGTAAAAATGAAACTAGGGTAGTGGCATAGCCTAAAGAAAACTATAGCCGCGACACTCGGCTCGTTTAGTGGGGTACGGAATCAAATTTTCTCCGTGAAGCTCAGTGAAGGGAGAACACCACGCAGTTGGAACTCGATGCCAATCATACGCGCTTACCTGGGCCGGAGTGCAATAAATTTTCATAGGAATTAAAATAGAAAAAGATTCGTTGTTTGGGTAAATAGACGTTATGCGTATATATTGTTTTGTTTGTATGTTATATAAATAAGTTAATGTTTATGTGTTAAAATGGGAAAAGAACGGCAGAATTAAGCAGCTAGTTAGTTTGTTTATTTAAACTTAAATTTGATCATAAGGTATAGGAATCGGTTCAAATGACTAAAATAAATTGGAACTAACTGAAACCAACCGAAAGTTAATTGAACGACTAACCAAAGCTAGCCAAAAGTAACCATAAGCTCCAAAACAGGCTAAAACGTACCTATCGTAATAGGTTACAAAAATTAAAGTAAGTTAAAACTAACCAAAACGAAAGGAATTTAAGCGACTAACCAAAAATATTAAATTTGCTTATAACGTATAGGAACCGATTCAAATGACTAAAATAAATTGGAACTAACTGAAAGTAACCGAAAGTTGATTGAATGACAAAACAAAAGTAACTAATAGCACAAAAACGGACTAAAACGTATCGGAACAGATTAAAAATGTTAAAGTAAATTAAAACTAACTGAAATTAACCGAAAGTTGATTGAATGAAAGTAAGTTAAAACTAACCCAAATTAGCCGAATTTTGGCGACTAACCGAAAGTAATCAAAAACTTTAAAATTGGTTATAACGTATCGGAACCGGTTCATATGATTTAAATAAATTAAAACTAACTGAAATTAACCGAAAGTCGATTGAGCGACTAACCAAAAGGGCTAAAACATATCGTAACAGTTTAAAATTATTAAAGTAAGTTGAAACTAACCCAAATTAACCGAATTTTGGCGAATAACCCAAACTAACCCAAACTAAAATAAACTGAAAGTAACCCAAATTTGATTGAAAGACTAACCAAAACAAACCAAAAGTAACTAAAAGTACCAAAACGGGCTAAAACGTATCGGAATAGCTTAAAAATAATATTAAGGAAGTTAAAACTAACCCAGATCAATTCAATTTTGGCGACTATCCTAAACACTAAAATTGGTAATAACGTATCGGAACCGAAAGTAATAGTTGATTGAACGACCCAGTTTTGGCGGCTAACCAAAACTAACCAAAAATATTAAAATTGGCTATAATGTATCGGAACCGGGGTTCAAATGATTAAATAAATTAAAACTAAACGAAAGCTGATTGATCTAACCCAAACTAACTAAAAGCACCAAAATGGACTAAAACGTATCATAAATTACAAAATTTAAAGTGCCCAAAAAGAGTCGAAAATTAATAATATGGAAACATTCATAAAATATATACGAAGGGTACAGGGGAAAAATGATCTAAGCGCCGGAAACTTTTATTATTGATTTCACAGAAAATTTTATTCTAGATAAAAGTTGGTGCTTGGAAAAAAACTAATTTTGACAAAGTTAAATTAAGACTAAGTATTACAGGGTACTTAAAAAATACAAAAATGGTGGTTAAAAAAACAAAAACTTAGGAATATCGGAAAAGCTTCTACAGGAAAAATAAAGCTCCTATTAAGGTAAAAATAAAAGTCAAATACCATTTTTTCCAAAAGTGCATCGTTGCTGAAAAAAATAAGGACAAAATTAAGAAAAAGCGGGTTTTTTCAGTAATTGAAATGGATTTTCTCCGCGGTGCTCTTTTGGAAAAAATGGTATTTGACTTTTATTTTAATCTTAATACGAGCTTTATTTTTCTGTAGAAGGTTTTCCGATATTCCAAAGTTTTTGATTTTTTAACCATCATTTCTGTATTTATTGAGTACCCTGTATAACTTATCTTTAATTTAGCATTGTCAAAACTAGTTTTTTTTCAAACATCAACTTTTATCAAGAATAAAATTTTCTGTGAGGTCAATAATAAAAAAGTTTCCTATGGAAATGGCGCTTAGATCATTTTTCCCCTGTACCCTTCATATGTATATAGTGCGCCAAGCGAGTGAACCTTAACGACGACTGAGGGGGGTAGAGGACTAGCACGTAAAAAATCTTGCCTTCCCATAGTCGCACGAGGTTATTCTTACCATATTATTGTTGATAATATTGATTAGTTTAAGACGTTAAAATTAATTACAGTTTTTTTTTATATTACAGTCTTATAGTACAAAATATGTCATATAATAATATCTTATTTTTATAATAAGGATAGTATTCTATGATATTTGTTGTATGTATTACAAATCAATCAAATCATGCATTACATACATATGTAATAATAAGTAGAATTCGTTTCCCGAATGTTTTGTATTTACGTCATCGATGACGTCGCTTAATTTGAAAAAAAAAACGGTTTATCGTAGCTAATTCATATAAATTCTCTAGCGTTCAATTTTTGTATTAAAAGTTAGGCAATATTGAAGGAAGTATGTTCCAAAACGCTCTTTATAGAACGTTCGGATTTGTTTTGTAATAAAAATTTGAATTTAGAGAGTTCAGTTAAGAGAGTTATCCGAAATATATAAAAATTAGTTAACCGCGTATAATAATCACCAAATGCAAGAAAAATATAAGAAAGGTTAAAAATCGTCAAAGATATCATCAAATTAAGGGTCTGATGATATATAGGTTGTGTCGATTTTGCAAATTTTCTTTTTTCGCTACAAAAGGGGTGTCCTATAGAGTAGCTTAAGCCAAAAAAATCGGAGGATTCGCCACATTTGAGCCGAAAAAATATCCGTGTTTTGAGCCTAAATTGCCCTAGAAGGGCAAACTTCCACTACGACTTTCCCAGGTGTAACGTGAAAATATTGAAATTGTAACGTGAAAATAATGAAATTTTAGTAACCGACACCGGGGACCTGGCACAGTGTTTCCAAAAGTTGCACATTGTCCTATGGGGAATAACAGTGTTGTTTACTATTTAGGCATATTTAATATTCCACTTCACGCATGACCCTCCGCTCGCTTCGGGGGCGCAACCAAACAAAACTAACCCAAGGCATGCCGGAAATAAAAAAAAATTTAAATTTGTCAGTCGAAAATGCAAATATTTTTTAGTTTGTTTTTCCTCTTTTGGGAATGTCTTGGGTTAGTTTGGGTTAGGTTTGTTTGGTTACGCCCCCGGAGCGAGCGGAGGGCCATGTATGAAGTGAAATATTTGACGAATAAATACATACCTACAAAGGAATAGTGTAATCGAATGAGTGTCTCTTTTATTTCGATGTATGAATGCAAATGCACATTGAAAAATAATCCAAGCAGCCACGTTTACCATACGGCCGGCAATGATATCATTATGGCAGGATCGACCATCCCTTCATCTTCATTAAATCGGACTACTGGGGGTCTTGGTCAACAGCTATATGTCCTGGCATGACCACGTTGATAACGTCGCAAAATCAGCCTCCCAGAAGCTTGGTACGCTATTTCGCAACAAAGAATGTATACACCGCAGCAGTTGCTCTTGCTTTACAAAGCGCAAATAAGACCGTGCTTAGAATATTGCTCACACATCTGGGGTGCCACGCCAGAGCACACCCTAAAGCTACTGGATTCCGTTCAGAAGAGAGTTGTGCGTCTCGTCGGTGACCCGGAGTTGACACGGAATCTGGATAGTCTGAAAGACCGCAAACATGTGACCGAGAAATCCCTGTTTTACAGATACTTTTACGGCAGATGTTCCCAGGATTTGGCCCTCCTTATCCCGCCCCTGACAACGCCTGTCAGACAGTCAGGATAGACGGCAAGAGCGCACTGGTTCGTCGTACAACTGGAAACACCTAAAACATCGCTTTACAAGAACTCCTTTGTCTGGCGCACTGCATCACTGTGAAACTCACTCCCAGGACGCATATTCGGATGTAACAAGCAAGATGTCCATTCGACTATGCCGAACGTTTCTTCATATGAGACGTGCACGATAGCATTTAGTCGTATGTCGTGACTGTTACATAGAATCAACAAATAAGTCTTCAATTATTTAAGCACTTCATGCATGGCCCTCCGCTCGCTTTGCTCTCTATACGAGGGCTCAACAAATAGAAACTAACCAGGTGCTAACCAAAACTAACTCAATTTTTTTTTCATATTTTGGATTAGTTTTGGTTAGCATTTGGTTAGTTTCTGTTTGTTGAGCCCCCGTAGCGAGCGAAGCGAGCGGAGGGCCATGCATGAAGTGTTAAAATAATTGAAGACTTATTTGTTGATTCTATGTAACAGTCACGACATCTGACTAAATGCTATCGTGCACGTCACATATAAAGAAACGATCGACATTGCCGAATGGACATCTTGCCTGTTACATGCGAATATCTTCCCAGGACATCTGTTCCCCTAGCTAAATATTCAAGAACCGTGTCAAACAACATCTTCGGAAAGGTGGTATGTCGGGCACTGTGCTCTGAGCGGTTCAGTTCCACAAATGAATTTAAAATGAATTTTCGCTTCAAAATACATGACAAATTCGTCCGAAGCCTCGGCTATCGCCCTGAGAGGTTCGGAAATTTCGGATTTTTGTACAATTATTGTGCGTTTTAAAATCATTTTTAACCGGATTTTGACGATAAAATAGTTATTTATGCAACAAGTGTGTAAAGTGAATCTTTTTTTATGAATGGGAATATTGATAAAAAAAATTAATTGAAATCGAATAAAAAAGGGTACTTTACACATGAGTAGCATACAAAATTTTTTCTACTACCGAAAAATATATGAAAAATCAAAAATATTATTAAATTACTTTACGCACTAGTGCGTAAAATAACTTATTTTACGCACTGCACATTAAAAAAGCCTATTTTACGAATCTTAGAGAGTGCGTAAAGTGAGTACTTTACGCACGGTAGTATAAAAAGCCTATTTTAAATTAAACGAACTGTCAAAAGTTTTATTCAGATGCCCAGGTATTTAAAACAATATTAAGTCATGACCCTCTTCTAAAATTTGCAAAACTTGGTTATTGATTTTCCCAAATCAAAGGATGCCGCCGCAAGATGACTAGCTGGTAGTAAATAAGCTGCGCTTATAGCGCACCATTTTTCTAATGAATTTTGCTAACGAAACTACAGTAAACGTCTGGCAACAGTGTGCCTTCTTAAAAATTTTTGTTTTGGCTATTGTGACAGTTGACAGTAAAAAGGAGGATGGGTATTTACAAGTAAAATTTAATTTTGTCTAATGGGGCTATGAGTCGCTTTAAATTAGGACCGGAACAAAACGGAGGTCTCTCGTTCGACGCAAATGTATCCTAGTTAATATTTTCACCCGACAATTGATGTTGAGATGTGTTTTGTCTATATTTCTAGTGCTTTTGTGAAGTGGTGCTGAAAATTTGTGTCAAAAAGTGGATCTTCCGACTTTTTTGGCTTAAACTACTCTATAGGACACCCCCTTTCTAGTGAAAAAAGAGAATTTGCAAAATTGACAAAACCTATATATCACCAGACCGTACAAACCAAATAATATAAATAACCACACAGTCCGGCATCGGCAATTTCCACGCCAATGGCTAAAGCAAGTCGCTGCCGAAATTTTAAAATATGTAAAAAAAATTAGGTGTTGGTCTAGGGTCAAAGTGTATTTAATATATCCTGCGACCAATCACGAAACTGCCTCCCGCTAAAAACCAAGTAAACGTCGCACTGTTGCCTATTGTCGCGTATTTTAAATAGCTTGAAGGCGAATAAAATATAAATATTACAAATATTATAGTATTCCGTATTCCGTATTTCCCTGTGTAAATAAAATAGCAAATAATAGAAGACAGTAGTATTAAGGAAAATAACAAAATTAAGTATTTAAGTAAGAAATTTAAATATGTAAATTCACTATAGGAAACTAGACAGAAAATAAATTAGGATTATTGGGAAAAAAATGTGGCAGCATCTAAATATGCGAAGACATTTTTTGCCCGCATTCTTTTCGTCCGGGTTCTTTCATTTGGCAAACAGTACACATTTTATAGAAATAACATGTTTCTAATTTTTTTATTAGTCTTACAACCATTTCATCATTTAGCCATGTTGATTTTAGTTAGACAATATTATTGAATTATATTTCAATACAAAAGGTCCTAAAAGAGCGGGACATATTTTCCGATTTTCGAATTCTTCTAAAAATTCTAGAAAAATTTCATGTAGCATGTCGAATAGCATCCCTTCCATTTAAAGAATTTGATCTGTTTAACTTAGCGCGAAACGATTTGCATCTTCTTATCTTAGTTATTTAGTAATTATCTAGATATACGAAATTTTCGGTTTGGTGGGGACGTGGAAGATAAGAAAGTGCAAAACGTTTCGTTTGACAATAAACAGTTCGTATTCTACCATAAAGGCGTAAGTCTCAAAAACATTGTTTTTGCTGGTTGTTTTTCGCAAAAGTCGATCGTTATCCACATATATCCATTATTTCAGATTTGATCAGCACCTTGATATCATTTTGATTCGCTGTACCTTTTTTGGTTTTAAAGATACGAAGGTAAACAAAAAAGCAAAATGTAGGGTTGGTAGCCAAGTTTTTTCTAGATTACATATAAAACAAACACCAATAATTTCCTGACATAAAAGCCTACTTTATATGTTTTTTAAATAGAACACCCTGTATATTACTACATTTTTGGACTCTCTAGTGAAATCAAAACACATGTCGTGTATAATATCCTATACCTATCTTTAGCTGTTTACGAATATTGACAGTTGAAAGTCGGGCATTTTGACAGGCTCTAAACCGCACGAGATCAAAGAAAATGGTTTGCACATCTCTATCTTAGGTTTTCATAAGCTATCGAATGACAGTGGCTTTCAATTTAACCGGAGGTTTAAAAGTTCCGGTCAATTTTATTCGCGGGTTAAATTCAAAGTTACTGTCATTTGATAGCTCATGAAAACCTAAGACAGGAATATGCAAACCGTTTTATTTGCTCTCATGCGGTTTAGATTTCAAAGCCTATCAAAATGTCAAAATGCACGACTTTCAACTGTCAATATTTCGTAAACACCTAAAGAAAGATAGGTATAAGATATTATACACGAAATGTGTTTAGACTTCTCTAGAGATTCCAAAAATGTAGTAATATACAGGGTGTTCCATTTAAAAAATATAGAGTAGGCTGATATGTCAGAAAATCGTTAGTGTTTTATTTCATATGTAACGTAGAAAAATATTTGGCTACCAACCCTACATTTTGCTTTTTTGTTTAACTTGATATCTTTAAAAACAAAAAAGTTTTAGCGAATCAAAATGTTATCAAGATAAATTGAACGCACAGTACAGGTTGCTCCGATTTAGCGTAATTGTGCACTTCATGAATAAACTAGTTCGTGAACTATAGCCAGATCAAAAATTTACTTTCATTTCACCATCTTGACAATATTTTTATCTAGCGAATAAAATGAAAAAGCTGTTACGAAAAAATATGCAAAATCGTACATAATACGTTTATAAAATTGTGCAAGTTGCTAAGAATCTATATAAAACAAAATTATGTACTTATATAAGAATCTTTTTTTAGCTTAGAAGAGAACAACTAGATAAATCAAAATTTTCAAAATTATTATTGCAGATCTTCACAAGTTCGTCTAAAACCGTAACTACTTATGCAACATAAAATCTCATATAAAAAAACTTTTGTTGTGTACAGATCTTGTTGATATTTAAAGATTAACTTGGAGCTTATATTCTATTATAATTATATTCAGCATTCAAGAATGCTGTACTTACTACAAGTAATCTACATTCGCCATTCTTAATTTCACTTCAAAAGACATTTTTAACTATTTCTCTCAGGTGTAATGTTTAAATAAATATCCGGCTCTCTTTATGCAGCTTTTTGGATCAAAAAAATGGTTAATCTCTACTCGAAATAAACAGTAGTAAGTAACAATTTTAGTATATAACGTCCCAAAAAATGTTAGTACGGCTCACTTCACTAATGATTGCCGGGGGGTTGACGTCAAGTTAGATTTATTTATTTCCTCCCCACTACATAGTGATAAAGTTGGTCCTCGCTTCTCAAAGGTGCCGCGCTTAAGTGTCGCAGCTATAGTTTTCTTTAGGCTATGGTAGTGGGGTAGGAAATTTAAAAATATTCTGATTTTTTTTGTAAGCCTTGCCTTTCTTCCTGTCTCGTTAGTTTTGCAGTGTCAGACTTAGACGATATTTTAAACATATTATGGGCTTTAAGTGATATTAGATTAAAATATGTAAAATTGCACATTACCAAAACAAAGTTTGTAAATTTTCCTTTACTACAGATTGATAGTTAAATATGTAATGTATGCAACAAAGTGGCCCAGGGTGTATCGTTATATTTCGACTCGAATATTCTACCTCAAATAGAAATATACAGGGTAGAAAAAAGTTTAAATATAAAATTGCTGAATAGTAAAGCGTCAAAATCTGATATTAAAAGAACATGATAATCTTGTCAAAAAATTTACACTTAGGTTTATTGTATAACCAAACACCCTGTACGTGCCGGTATACTTTCAAATATTATTTCCTATAAATTTTATATTTTTAAGTCTTCATAATTTATTAACTTATATTTAGAGAAACAATTAAAATTATGCAACTCCATGAAAGCCCTAATAAC
>JAEQML010062974.1:0-23659 GCA_016904865.1 Pissodes strobi | reverse complement strand
GCTGTCAAATTCGTTTATATTAATTTGACATATGTCAAAATACATTGTTAACATTTTGACATATTTAAGTATTATATCTTGACATATTTTTAATCATTAAAGAATGCAATGCAATGGGGTCCGAAACTAAAACAAGTTAAGAAGGTGGATGATCACCATATTGATATGTTCCACTTAAAAATACCATACCTTCGTTGGGCTCCAACATTCACTAAATCCAATTGTCATTATTCTATAGATAATTGAAAATATATCTGAAACATATATCGTGTTCATTTATAACATTTTTTCATTGTTTTCATGTGTCAAGTTCAAATATGGTTGTTATCCTATAAAATATAGCGTAATACTAACAGTTAGCATAAAACAATGGGTTAATTTAAAAAGATCGTCATAATAATATATATTTAATGAATAATTTAGACATATTATTAAAAAAAAAATGACATGTCAAATGACGACATTAAAGTAGTGGTAAAAAATAAAAACTTATGTAACATCTCTCGCCGTCATATTAACCCATAATATGTAACATAAAATTAGCTACATTTTTAAATGATTAAAAATATATGTCAAAATATAATACTTAAATATGTCAAAATGTTAACAATGTATTTTGACATACGTCAGATTAATATAAACGAATTTAACAGCTGTAACTGTTAATGTGACAGCTCTACGTGTCATATTTTATTTCCAAACGATAGAGCATCGAAAAATACAAATGTTTTGTTAAACAATTTTTTTGATATCTGTTATATTAAGGGAAATATTGACGAATATATTCATCTGTCACATTTGACATTATTTAAAACATTTGATTGACAGAATCGTACATAGTCGTATTTTAATAAGGAATGAATTTACAATATTTTAACATACATTTTGACATATTACAATGACATTACAACGATATATCCAGCATGACATATTCGTATATACATAACTATTTGTTTCTTTTGACATATGTTAATAGTACGGGTAACTGATTGACTTTTTACATCCGGTTTCGATACGTTTTAATCAATTTTAATAGATTTGGTTAGTTTGGGTTAGTCGTCCAATCAACTTTCGGTTAGTTTCACTTAGTCTCAACTTATTTTAGTCATTTGAACCGGTTCCAATACATTATAATCAATTTTGATAGATTTGGTTAGTTTGGGTTAGTAGTCCAATTAACTTGCGGTTAGTTTCACTTATTCTCAACTTATTTTAGTCATTTGAAGCGGTTCCGATACGTTAAAATCAATTTTAATAGATTTGGTTAGTTTAGGTTAGTCGTCGATACAACTTTCGGTTAGTTTCACTTAGTCTCAACTTATTTTAATCATGTATTGAACCGGTTCCGATACGTTATAATCAATTTTAATATCCGGGGAGGTGGGGTATAATTCCCACCCCCGTATCACGGGGTCATCACTCGTCATATTTTCGATCCGAGGCTCCGTTGCAGAGATCGGTAAAACATGGTTTTCTCCCAAAATTCCCCCTTAAACTAGAGCCTCTCCCCCCATATGGTCAAAGGTAGCCCCCCATGAGGCGCACCTACCATAAAAATTTCGACCCCATAGCTCTTCCCGTTCTACCGAAATGAATTATTTTAGTTTCTTTCTTCTCACCCCTCTCCTGGTCGAACGTGGGGGGGGGGGGTCGGTGTACGGGGTCCAGTTTTCATCCAGGATCGTCATTTTACCCCGGCTACATGTCCTAAAAATTTCAGCCCTTAAAGGGGCGTTTCACTTTGAAAAGCGTTTCCATTTGATAAGCGTTTAATTTTTTCTGACTTTACCCTCGTTTAAGAAGTCACCAATAATAAACCAAGGGAAACGCGTTCACGAAAAAATTTTGTCGTCGACGACTGTACTAAACAAATCTCGGACTAAAGTAAACTGACAAGCACGTGGAGATGACAGTTGGCCGGTTTACCTCCCACTCCAAATTTTTAGGCTGGATTTATGTTGTCGCTTCTCTGCGGTTGTTATTCTCGGACCTTGGTCTCCCCAAATTTGTTCAGAAACCGAACGGGTAAAACTAATGACGTTATATATTTCCGTTCAGAAATGATAATGGGAATAACCCAAGGTATTCCTAAATGATCCTTCTAAATTAGGCGGGTAATAATTGCTTGACATATGCGGAATATGCGTTGGTGAAGAAGTGAAGTTTGTCTTGTCATTGAACTTTGAGAAATAGATGAAAATTATAACTTAGTGTTTGAGCCTTATATTTGTATGTAATATCTTTGTATTTATGAACTTTTACCCAAAAAATGGATACCTATTAATGTGAATGAGTTTGCCTGTCGCCTAGATGAAACAGGCAAACCCGTAATGGAAGGTGGCCAAATTTATTTACAGAAAAAAGATGGTGAGTATGACAAATGGTGAAAGGCGGCCGTTGATATATAAATACCAAGGTTTACCGGCACATCTCCCCGATGATGTCATTTTGATCACCTTACCCGTACCGTCCCTTCGCATTGCCATCCGTTTCTGAACGCACTTCAGTTAAATGTACGTATATAGTATGCTATATTAAATATGCCTAGAATTCTTCATAGATCCAAAAACGTGATATCTAGTGTCCCATTTAAAGAAAATAAAGTTGTCTACTTTATGGCCGACCTGGTATAAATAATAAAAATTATCACAACCTAATAGCAGCAACTTGTTTTGGAAAATGACCTTCCAGCTCAATTTTTATATCTAAGCTTTATGGAAACAAAACTTTTAATTTCGTCAGGCATGATAATATTATGAACTATGCTCTTGGGAATGGGTCACGATTCAATTTTATGGATCTTTCGTTCAGACAAAAAACGATATCTTTGAATTGCGGTGATCCGTGTTAAAATTAAATTAATCAAGAAATCTCAAAATTCCGATGTTACATTAGTGTAATTCGCATAATGCCCATTCATAGATTAAAATTCAAATCTAACCTTTTGATGTGTAAACATCTTGCGCGACGGTATGAGGGTAAATTTCAGCAAATGGGACGGAAATGTGGGGCCGGAATGTGTAAACCGATGTGAGATTATAACCCGTGCGCATTGAGGAGCAAGCTAATCCAGCACGGCCGCGATTGCAACGACTCAAATGGTGCTTCTAAAAAGCTAGCCGTTATTAGATTTTCATTATATTATATTCGCAGTGTATTTAGATCCATAGCACAGCTTATTTTTAATGGACGGTTGAATTTAAAATGAATTTTCGCTTCAAAATCCACGACAAATTCGTCCGAAGCCACGGCTATCGTCCTAAAAGAGTCCGGAAATTTCGGATTTTTATACAATTTTTCCATTTAACCCAGATATGCCCAATTTTGTGTCTAAATTTACCTAATTTCTTGTTAGGTGGATACCTAATGGAACATAACAATGGGCGTCCTTTTAAAAGGACAGTGGACATATATACGTGGGAAATTATAGAAAGGATAAAGGGTGGCAACAAAACATTATTTTTATTAGTAATTAAATTTACAGGAAAAAAAAACTATAAAATAAAAGCACAAAGTAAAAAAAATAAGTAAAGTGCTTAATTATGGCCGCATGTGATAAGTAATAAAACAGCGACCATGAAGTGCTACATTACATTTCCGGCATTTTGTTGACACTTTCTTGTGGCACACTCTACATCTTGTTTGTTTATTTTGCTCTTCAATTAGGTGGTCTAATCTGTTATACCTCGACTCGACTTTCTCCAATGGTGATGGTTTAAGCCTCCTGCATAAATTGACCCCACTATCTTCCTTATTACTTTGAATAAGAGACAGGGCAACATTTCCCCGGAAGGCCAAATGATCCAGTTTGCCTCGTTGTTTTCGATGAACATGCCATGCATTTTGCTCGGCAGCATCAAGTAAGTATGTTATTAGAGGGAAATACCATAACTGACAATTTGTAAGCCGATTTTTCCTTATAGTACCCGTACCCTTCACTCCCTTCTCTGTTAGTGCTTCGATTAGAGGCAAAGTCGTGAAAAAGTTATCGAAAAAAATACTGTAAGGTCGTTCAAATTTCGAAAGTAAAACGTCAGTGTACTCTAATACAACAGAAGGCCCCAGCCCTAAGTTTTTGTAGCAATCCTTGATCTCAGATTTGGCACCTTGATATGGTTCGTACCCCGTTATATATCCAGTACCTGAAGCACCGACCCATAGTTTACCCATATCTCAACGGCTTGCCTCGTATAAACTGCTTACAGCCGTGCCATCCGAAGTAAGGCACCATAGCTTCATCGATACAGTGAAACTGATCAATTGGGGCAAAACCAAGAAATCGACTGTTCATTTTATCAAACAAGGGTCGAACGTTAGCAAATCTACCGTTCTTATCCAAATTATTGTTATCACAACAATGTATGTTTGTTAAAATCTGTTCAAAACGGTTTCGAGACATGGAGTCAGATACAATAATATTGTGACAATCTGGAGAATTTTCCCAAAACATTCTGCGTCGTGGAACCGAAACGTAACCACTCATGAGTAGTATTAAAAAAAACTTTTATTTCCTCTGCTGCAATATCGGATTTCCTATTTTTACTAGCTGCGTAGTTATTAATGCAAGTAACAAACATATCTATTATCTCCTTGTCGAAACAATCCTCAAATAGTGGTGAAGGTGAAAGATTGTTAGAAGGCAAAAAAAATTGGGCCACTTAAGATCAAGACGTTAATTTTTTAAATCGTGTTTTTCCCACATGTAGGTTTTTTTTCTTGATTTTATCATAATGGTGTTTGGACAATATTACTTTACGTAATTCTGACAGTGGGATTTTGTCTTCATTTTCCCATTCGTCGTCAGAATCATGTGTGAGCAGTTCGGCTTCTGCTCGAAGCTGAGCAGGTGATGGCAAGTTATTGATGTCGACAATGTCCTCATCGCCCGAGTCTTCGTCCATTAAAACATCACACGAATTAGGTGGCATAACTACAATGTCCACTGGGTTATTGCTGACGTCGTCCTCGTCATCTTCTAGTATCGACAGAAGAGTAGCAAGCGTGTCTCGCGTGGAAAAATGTAGTACATTAGCCCACTGTCCTTTTAAAAGGACACCCGTATTTACACCCACGTGGACCTCACACATCACGCCGATATTCAGCATAACCTAATTTTAAATATCTAACGATACTATTTGACTAATATTAATAACCTATAAGGTCATTATGTCATTGAATTTTTAAATAAACCTACCCTGCTATCTTGAAGTCGTAGTGAACATCCATGATCGCTTTTTAAAAATCTAATAGTCACCAAAAAACTCGAAAACGATATGTTACTTCTCATTAACTACAGTTTATGCTCTAAACTTGGAAAATAAGATGGCGCCATCTAGCGAGAACCATCAAATTTATTGTGAACGCAGTTAGAATAGTGATCTGTAAAACGTCCTTTTAGAAGGACAATGGGCATATTTGGGTTAAAATCGTTTTTAAAGGGATTTTAGACGATTAAAAAGCATATTTTAAATTATACGGACTGTCAAAAGTCTTATTCAAATACCCAGACGTTTAAAACAATAGTCACGGCCCTGTTCTAATATTTGCAAAATTTGGTTATTGACTCCCAAATCAAAGGATGCCTGCCCAAGGTGACCAGCTGGTAGTGAATAAGCTGTGTCCATAGGTTGATGTTATTCCTGGTGGCATTAGATTTTCGTGTCGAATTTGTGCAGTGAATTAATCCACTCCGATTGAAGCTGCCAGTAAGTATTATTAAAGAATGACATGACATGATTATTTCATTTTGATTATTTAAATACATTAAACTACAAAACTTAGCCTAAGTATGTCCACTATATTGGTAGTTTCACCTGGCGTTGTTCTGTCAACACCGTGACCTACCAAAATGACACCCATAGGGGGCTGTTGTACTAGCCTACTTAAAAACTAAGGGCAGTAGTACTACTAGCAACTTGAGCATTACATGGGCTGTACCCTTCAATGCCGCTACGTTTTAAATTAGCCGAAGCTGGAGTTGATTAGTGTATTTTTATGTGTGCTATTTTGTTATTAGGCTGGTTATACATGGAATAATTTACAAAAACCATGTTTAAACTGCCCTCGTGGAGCAGGGGCTCATAATATTAAAAAAGGGACGGCACACCATGCACATTATATACACAACTATATACAAAATAATAATGGCTTGCGTTTACAAGACAACTCCAGTAAGCTATCATAACATCAAGGTGAATGGAATGCATCCGACGGTTCAGGCTACGGAATCATGGATGCTTCGGTGGTTAGAATTCAAGTGGCGCAGTGAGTGATGGTACCTATTTATAATAGGAATCGTGCCTCTAACAAGCCCCGCCCCCATGTCCCAACATGGTCGGCTGGCCAATCAGGTAGCAGGGGTACACATAGCCCGCGAAGACTATGTGTTCCTGCTCTCCTGATACTTACTGACTTTTCAAATTAATGAAAAGTGGTTATAAAGTTACTAAACGTCAATAAAAAGATGTGAAAGCTAGGATTTTAGGGCTGATGATGGTATATTACAAAATTGTTAATGCTATGGCGGCCTTAATTGCCTATAGTATAGGGTAGTTTCTCGGTATATGGTGCCGTGTGTGATGGGATGTTCGGGGTCGTATCTCCTGTCGGCGATATGGGCCGTTAGCGGCGATCCCTTAATCTGGTGATCGAAGAATCTGCATGCGAGGTCGTTGACGTAATCCGCAACGTATTCAACTCTAGCCTACGCATGCAGATCCTCTGTCCTGACATGATCACGCAGTGTCAGGGAAAACGCCGCCCTTAGGTACCTGTTCTACAGGACCTGCAGTTTTCGCAGATGAGTCCTGGCCACCGAACACCACACCGGGGCACCATATAGGAGTGCTGGCCTTATTACTGATTTGTATAAAATCAGCTTATTTGCTGGACTAAGGTAGGACCTACCTGCCACTAAAATGTTTAGGCCTTTTTTAATTCCTTCGTTTTTAGATATGATCGCAGAGACGTGTTTGCTAAAATTTAGCTTGCTATCCAGGGTTAGTCCCCGATACTTAACCTGGGTTTTCGGTATGATTGGAGTATTCCCTATCATGAGAGGCGCAACATCGATATCCCTCTGCTTGCGAGTGATAATGATCAGCTCGGTCTTGCTCGTGTTCAGGGCGACCTTCCACCTCTCATAATAGGGAACAAGCACATTCATGTGATCGCCTAGTCTTGATTTCGCCACCTCAGCTATGGGATATGGGAATAAATCGCCGCGCCGTATCGTCGGCAAATAGGGCGGTACGGGTTTCAGGATGTGACGGAAAATCTCTGCTATAAAAAGACTGAAAAGCAGCGGCGAAAGGACCGTGCCCTGGGGCACCCCTGCTCGCAGTCTCCTGCTTGCAGACGTGTGCTTTCCTATTCTGGTAACGAAGGTGCGTCCGGCAAGGTATGATTCGATGAGTGATATAAGGTGCAGCGGTAGGCTGTATTTTGCTAACAGTTTAAAAAGCAACCCCTCGTGCCATACCCTGTCGAACGCCTTCTCGATATCCAGTAATAGCATCGCAGTAGATTGTCTGTTATTAAAACCCTCATAGACATCAGTTGCGATTTTTTCGGCAAGCATGACAGTGCCATGTCTGCCGCGAAAACCGAACTGTTCCCGGGGGATGATATTCAGCCGCTCGACAGCCCTGTTGATCCTCGGCAAGATTAGCCTTTCAGCTACCTTCCCGAGGGTATTCAAGAGGGATATCGGTCGGTAGGAGGATGTTAGCGTAGGATCTTTTCCCGGTTTCGGGAAGTGAATAACACACGCTGCTTTCCAGGGTTTGGGGAAGTGGTGCAGCCTGATTACCGCATTAATTATATGCAATAGATGGATGAGTGTCTTTTTAGGTAAGTTTTTAAGGATTATGTTCGGAATGCTATCCGGGCCGGGAGCTTTATTTCTCGGAAGACGGCAGAGAGCTTTGCGTAGTTCCGCCGGCGTGACTCTCAATTTATCAAGTACTGACGGGGGAATGGGATATTTATGTTGGCGGAAAGTGCTTACAGTGAGGCTGCATTGCACTTGTTCAGGGAGAGTATCAGGCGACTCGCTGTAGACGCTCTCCAAGTAGTCTGCGAAGGCCTCCGCTTTCCCCGGATCCGCCACCATGTCTACGCCACGGTGTTTGATCGCGGGCATCGGCGTACTACCTCCACGGATTTTCCTCGCCAACTTCCACAGCGAGCCGTCTTCCCTATTGATAGTATTAATGTAATCGAACCATACTTGATTACGATATTCCCGTATTTCCATCCTGATTTCCTCCGTCAGCGCATTGATACGAGCGGATTCCATTTGTGTCCGGTTTCTCTGCCATCGACGTCGAAAGCGGTTTCTAATTGAAATGAGTTCTAGGATAGGTTTAGGAAGTGATTCTGTCCTAGGGCGGATGGTAACCCTAGGGCACATTGCATCACGGATGCGCTGTATGTTTGTAGTAAGCTTTTCTACTTCATTCTCGAGTTCCTGGATTGATTCTATTTGTTCAGGGACGACTGTTACCTCATTCAACCTCTCTCGAAACACCCTCCAATCAAGATTCCTGTAGGAAACGACGGTGTCTCTCGTCGTGGGGGCTTTGTGATACAGGCTAATCTTGATCGGAAGGTGGTCCGAGTTTAAGGTGTTAATTTCCAGTAACTCAGTGGTTCTTATCGCACCCCTAGTAATAGCAACATCCAGGAATGAGTCGCTTCGAAGATATGTGGGATTTGGAGTTCTATGAAAGGACATTTCCAGGTTGTTTTCGATTATTCCCCTAAATAATCTACCCCTGCTGTTAGTTACGCCGCCCCACTCGACGTGCGTGGCATTCAAGTCCCCTATCAGCAGTGATACTCTGTTTTGCGGTAGAAGTACAAGGAGATCGTTTGCCGTGAGGCGGAGATCCGGAGGTATGTAGCAGCCACATACACGCAGTCCGCTCTCCAGTTCAATACTGACGTTTTCGATCACGGTGCGCACGTTATATACGCGCCGAAAGCGAAGAGTTTTGTGTATGAAGCAGGCCACGCCTCCTCCGGCTCGATCTAGCCTATCAAATCTCTCTATGTTATAGTTCCTAACTTTAAGTGTAAAGTTAGGATTTAAAAACGTTTCGTTGAGAAAAACAATATGGAAATTGGATGTTTGCATAAAATTACGGAATTCGCCCATTTTGGACCTGATGCCGTGACAGTTCCAGCTCGCTATATTTATCATTATATGTTAAATTGCGAGTATTCAAATGAGAAGAACCGAATCGAGGCTTGCAGTATCTCTGCCTTATCGCCTCGACACGCTTCTAGCATGTTTGAGTAGTGGTCTAGCGCTAGAAATACTATTTTATTATTAAAGAATCCTAACTAATATTATAAATGCGAATAACTAATATTATAAATGCGAATAACTAATATTATAAATGCGAATGTTTGTTTGTTTCTTACGCTTTCACGCTTAAACCACTCGCTCGCGTTCAATTTTACGGTTAGTTTTAATCCTATTTTCCAGGCGTAAACTATTTATCATGACATTTTGTACAGCTATTTTCAAGAGTATAGTAAAGGACATAGGACATTTTTAGCTTTTACCCGCGGCTTCACTCGCGTTGATTTTTACGATTAGTTTTAATCCTTGCAACACGTTTTTCTGATGGAAGTTAAAATAAAAGCAAAGATTTTTTTCCCAATTAATTAAAAAGGAACCTAGCCCCGGAGAGTCGTGTTACAATTGCCCGGCCCCTGTAGTGGGGTCGTTTGAGCGCCACCCGTTCTAGCCAACTAAACGGAAAAAAGCTCGGCTGGTGTGGAGCAGGGTGGCTAGGTCAGCTCATAAAATCAACCGGTACTTAATTTCAAACCAATAAGAAAACGAGAATATAGGCTGGCATATTAAATCAATAATTAATCATTAATTTAACTTATCAAGGAAACACAACCTAAAAATTTAAGGAACAATATATTTCTACTAAGTTCTTTTTTTTTGACACAGCAACAATTTACAGTAAAATTTGCGATTTCTAAAGACCAAGGAAGATCTGATGACGAAATTTATAAATAGAGTACAATATGGAGATGGTACGGAGACCAATTCGGTGGTTATTACTCGGTTCTGTATGCCTTACCACTAAATGCACTAAATACTACTTATTGAAGTGATCTCTTGACGTTAAAACTACGCTAATTACAACTGGGTATGCGTGCGCTAATTGCTGCACTAATTTTGAAGGTAGCAATGATGATTATAGCTGCAGGTAACGGTAGTGGCCTGCGGGTAAGCCTAGTGGCCCTCCGGGGAAAAGCCCTGAAATAATCCACTGCGCATTAGACGGAGCCCCCTTACTTTAATAAAAAACCATAGCCCCCTCTCGCATGAATATATTTTCTTTATAAAACAAATTCCCCAAAAAAAAATTATCCATGAACTTTCAATGACCATCGGCAAACAAAAGATACTAAGGTTCAGACAACTTGAATATAAAAAAGATAGATATGAACCACTCCTAAGAGAAAATATAAACCTCCCCATACGATCAAAAATAAAATTACATTAAAATAAAAATTCGGATCAGATAAAATGGAGTAGATAAGATAACACGTGGGACGCCAAAGCAAATGGCGGTATATGCACAAAAAAAGGCAACACAGATAATCAATGAAATCATTAATTTAGACAAAAACGGTAGCAATAATTACCTCGATCGTGTGTGTGAGGGGTAACTATGAGAGATTCGACGGTCTCGGTCTTATATGACGAACATGGAAAGCCTCTAGAAATAATGAAAAAAAAACTGTTAGCATCATGGCATCCACGATTCACAGGCAATAGAAAAAGATTAATTCCAGAGAAAATGCTTACCCAGTACAGTATGTAGATCCCGAAAAATCGGTCGGGTCAAAACACCAAGAGATTTCACAATATATCCCCAATAAATGGGGTGAATTAAATCAGAAACTAAATGTGGAGTCTCTCACTGCACTAGCAGAAGGCTTCTCTCCTCGCCAAACGATCAAACTAGATGGAACTCTCGATCGTTTTCGTCAATTTGCCTTTGCTTACGTCCGATTAAGAAGTAGGGATGGACTGAAACAAGCAGAGTGATTTCGATACGGGGAATAATTTCAAGACAATAAACGCCTTAATTCTCGTTTATTAGGATGATAAACGACGGCGGAAGCCACGAATAGTGAGCTAAAATTACATTTTTCAAGAAATGCTAGGAAATACTCTTACGAGAATGATAAACCTTAAAAAATCTAAATCGAGAGCGACAAACACGGATGTATAGCCCATCCCTATGATTTGGAACGAACCTCACAAAAACTACAGTCTGCCGTATAAAACGATAAATATATTTAAAGCAGAGGTCCAAAAACGATCTAACGATCTTCAGAAATAATCGGCCGGCAATGGGTGTTCGACAACCCAGGGGTTCCCAAAAAGTTATGGAATATGCCAACCAAAATTAAAATACGGATGGACAAGTCAAATGCAGCGTATTTGCAGGCTTCACTAACAGAATTCTTAAAAATATAAATCGGTTCGTTGACCGTTCTACCGTAATATAATACAAATCAAGCATCGCTTATCAACTAAAATCAATAGTCACAACGTGTTATAAATGCTAATACAATAGTTAACCTATACTTAGAATATAGTTAATTCATATTAGGAAAAGCGGCAATTTCAAGCGAATTGTTAGCAAATAGAATCAATAAATTTAGAATTAAGGAACAGATGAGTGCAAAATATTACAATAGTTAACCTATACTTAGAATATAGTTAATTCATATTAGGAAAAGCGGCAATTTCAATCAATAAACCGATGAGTACAAAATACATCATCTTTTTTTCCTACATGCGGCATATAAATGAAATTTTAAAAATATTTGACATTGGCAAAATCGAACTGTTACATCCTATTTTTATTTTCTTGAGGATATATTTGTAGTTTTTTCTTGATTTTGGGCATGCCTTGGGTTAGTGTTGGTTAGTTTTTGTTCGTTGCGCTATACGTGAAGTGTAAGATTAGACATTCTAATGCAAACGTTACAAATGTAAACATTAAACAAAGCACGTCAGGCGGTATCTGTGACGGGAATCTGTTTTGCAGGCTGTCTGTAATCGTTAGTGTAAAACGTGTTCCTTCTAACGCCAGAATATAGGCAACCAATTCCTAATAAGTGGTTGCCTATATTCAGGCGTCACGCGGCCTAAGGTGGCATTAGATTTTCATGTCGATGATGTCAATATAGGACATATTTCCACATCGGTGTCTCGAATACTAGCAGACCCGCTCAATTTTTTTTTTGTTTTAGTGTTTCTTGTGTCTGTTGGGAAATTTGCCTGAGCGATACTATAATTAACAAAAAAAATTGATTGCGTGAACTCACAATTCCCCCCCCCCCCCCAAAACTAACCCAGCATAGTAGCTTTAATTTCTATTGTAATTATTTTTTGTTAAACGACGAAACAGATGCAATATGGCACTGCGACTGCGACTTTACTCTTCAAAGGATGCTATTTAAACACAAATATTCAGTTATGATACCTCATTAGAAGAGAAATTTAATACAGAATTTAATAGTGACTGAAAAATAGGTGCGAAGTATCAGTTTATTTTCGAAAAATGCAGTACATAAATAAAATTGTTTGGGTTAGTTAACAATTTTGAAACATATTAAATTTACATTATCGAGCGGAGTGAAAAATAGTATATTAAAATACTAGTTTTAGAAGATCATATTTTATCGCACGAGCACCAAACTAACGTGCGAGTGCACTAAATGTCTTTTAAAACGTGTATTTTATACAATTTTTTCTATTTTGCACGTTTTTTTAATGAAAAACATTAATTTATTCAAGTCGCGATCAAAAGTTGGACGGCCATCTTGTCACTTCTGACGTCTGTATTATTAGGAATCCCATTCAAAACGGTGTCGAAATTTTTACTAGTGAGCCTTGACATTGAATAATTTTGTTACAGTTCGCCCAGCCGTTGTTGACCCTCGAAACGCATGCAAATGTATGCGTTTCGAGGGTCAACATCGGCTGGGCGAACTATAATATCATAGCATCCAGTCAACAAAAGTAGTGTCGAAAAGAGGTTCTTTTCGACACTACTTTGCGTATCGAAAAGACTTCTTTATGATACCAAAATAGAAAAAAGTATTTTAATATCCTCTGGTCTACAACTGGAGGTTTAAATTTAAATTGTTAAATAAACATAGGTGTTCGCTTGGTATGAAAGATAAAAAAAAAACGATGGAGTTCGTTCGTAGTTGGATGGGTGGTGGCTAACGAGGACAAGGAGTGAAAAGTCAATCCACATCGACCTCTCAAAACGATAGTGGTTACGCGAATTCATATCTCGAGTCCTTACAGAATCTCCAATTATTAAGTCCGTTCAGATTAGTCTCGACTGCAAAAAGGAGACGTGAACTCATTGGAGTGCGAGGAGTTTCAATTATCTAACTTTAATCTCTCCGAAAAATAACAAGTAACCACCGCACCGTGTAGCTTTGTTTACCCCTACAAGAATCGTTAAATTGTCCCATCTTTCATTCCTTTCTAATAAATTATAACTTTTTTTGGAATAATTAAAGTATTATATTGTAAACAACACTTTTTACTAACACGTTTTATTTCGCCAATATTATTACAGCCACTAATATTGCAACAATTATTAATGCCCTCATTAATTTAACTCGCCAGTAAATAAACCAGATCTTATCGATCTGTGCATTCGCCATAACACCAAATCGCCTAACCTAAGGATTGGTATGGTATAATTTGTGCCCCCTTTCGGAAGACACTATGGCTCTGCTCTAATTTAAGGCAATTCGCCAGCACACCCCTCGTCCGGCGCTTAGGCAGAGGCACAGCTACCATTGTGCTTGCGTTACACGTTGTTCCAGTTTGAGGGTCCTTGTATTTACTGGGGGAACCTCCAGTAAGACGGGCCTGAGCCCCTGGTGGCTCCCGACTCTTGCACACACAAAAAAAATCTATCAAAGGCACGAGTGAGTGTTCTAATGCAAGGAGGTTTCGCGCACTGTATATCTATAACCGTTTCTGTCAGAGACTCCGAAGTCCAAATTCCCGCAGGAGAAAACCACGACCGCCCTCAGGCCACGCTACCGCGCACAAGGACAAAACCTGGAGTCCTAGTAGAAATCACCCTTCAATACGCGTCCCACCCCTTACACCCTCCAGGCGGCACGACTTTCCAGCCTCCCAACGAGGGATTACAACACGTTTTCTAAGCAAACGCTTTCACTACCCGTGCCGAATTCTGTAATCCGTTTCCAACGTGTTGATCCCTTGACGGCAGGACCGGAAGTGCGTAACCTAAGGGTTTCGCCTGCGGTTGCAACTTTACGCCCTTTATCGAATATATTTTACGCCTTTGTCAGGTTTTCACTCGCCTTTTGCTGTCTTAAAAGAAGTTTGGACCTTAAATCTCCATAGGTCTCGTCTTCCGCCAACAGCGCATTCTCCATTTGCACCTCGCCAGTCAGACTCGCATGCACTTTTCAACCTGACCATTCGCCCTTGATGTTTTACACCTCGCTTCGCCAAAAAGTCAGCACACGCCTTGCTCGTAAACGCCAGCCCGCGGTTGGAAATAATACGCCTTGGGTACCCAACATTCGCCAAAAGCCTCTCTCAATTTGCGAAACGCCTCAGAAGACCGCAAAGTCTTCGTCGCCTTCGCCAGTGTATGATCCTGAACTTCATCTCCCCTTCAATTCCACGATACCGGTTGATGGACGCCGATATCTGTCAAAAGAGGAAAGAAAGCCAGTATATAAGTCGCCAGGGGAGCAGCAACTAAATGCTCTCGCAGTCGCATGTAGATCGTCCACTGCCGTAGTCACCTTCGCTCAATTCAAGCTTTAACTCCTCCCTTCTGCCTTCCTTCATAGGCAATCACTTGAAAAAACGTATTTACACACCAGTAAACACAGTTCAAATACGCCACAATTCTTACAATAATAATCAGCCAACACACGCACTTATAGTGACTCTCAAAAATTGTCTAATGTCAATCCACAGGATAGCAAAAAACGCCCGCCAATTGTTAAGAGTTTTTGTGATACCGCCACTCACAAAGAAAAGAAGACGCCAACGTGATTCAATTCGCCGAAATCACGTTTTCACCGTTCTCCACAACAAATAACACAATCCGTAGGTTATCCCGACTTCTGATCTGTAAACAACACTTTTTAAAAACTGTATTGAGTCCATATATTTAATACTCCAAATATATGATTGAGTCGGCCTTTACTTGGTAGAAATTCATAAAAACTTATGTAAAATGATTAGTAAAATAACTTTTTACATACTTAGTTTCCACTGTATATTTTTAAACACTTAACATGTTTCGCTAACACTGTAGCTTCGTCAAAAGTATTATTTAAAATGGTATATAATATAATGGTGTTTTCTACAAGAAGAAGGGTTGATTTATAAAGTACAGGTGGTTAGGTAAAATTGTTTTGTTTTTACAACAGTAGGTAATTCCGAAGTATTATATTGCCTATCTAATAAATATATTTAACAATGGTGACCTATTTAGGTCTAATTAGTCGTTCAATAAAATGTGGGAGTTTTTAAGTTTGTTTATTTCCATAGATTCAAGCAAATTTAGTTTTAAACATTTATTTTCGGAATGTAAAATTTCATAATTATTATGATTTTCTGATATCAAATGGTTCGAGTAATTGGAATCTGACTTGTTGTTGATAAAACACATTTGATGTTCTTTGATCCGCTTGTCGAAATTTCTGCCAGTTTGTCCAATATAGACCTTAGGACAGTCATTACATTTTAATTTGTAAACGCCTGATTTTTTCCCTTTGTTTAATTTTGTTTTATTGTTTTTAACATGTTTTCCTATCGTGTTATTAGTTTTGTAAGCAATATTGATTTTTAGTGATTTTAAAAAACTGCCAATTTTGTTTGTTATGTCATTGTGACCTATATAAGTGATTACTTTAATTTTTTTCTGATTTTTTTTCAAGACTGGATAAACTAAACTTAGGGCTTTTTTATATGTTTTTTTTTTTATTAAGTATTGTATCTATTAAACTAGTAGTGTATCCATTATTAAATCGATTTGCTTAATAAAGTTTAATTATTTTTGAAAATTTTCAATGTTTAGAGGGAGAGTTATTAGTCTATGTAACATACTATAAAAGGATGCTAACTTATGTTTTATGAGGTGATTTGAAGAGTTATGTATAATCAAGTCCGTATGGGTTGGTTTGTGATAAATGGAAAATTCGTGAATGTTATTCGATTTTTTAATAGTCAAATCAAGAAAATTAATGGAATTATCAACTTATTTTTCTGCTGTGAATTTTATACTGCTGTGGATATTGTTAATGGACTCTATGAAATTATTTAAGTGTCGTTCTGTTCCAGTAAAGCAAGCTATTACATCATCTACATATCTTCACCAGTGAAATGAGGATTTTAGTACGTCCTCCAGTCCTCGATATCACTTTATACACGTAGTCTCTCCTTGGGCTCGTTTTGTTCACTATGTTTAAAGAAAAACATTCCCCCCGTTCCCTTTCTGTCCCACCCGCATTCCGTAACTCTCCAGGAAAGGCCCCTCATTCATCTTCTAGTGCTCAACGGTTCACGTCGCGCATCGGGGGAACCCGCCGTTCCGTGATTGTTTCTAGCACCAGTGCTACGTTCCCAAATTAAGTGTTTCGGTGAGTTTCGGATTACCATTCTTGAATGTCATGTAAGTAATTTTTCCGTTATTTTCTATATTTCCTTAAAATGGGAAAATCCAAGAAGCGGACCCGATACCACAGTAGGGACAAAATCCATAAAAATGACCTGTATAAAAGACACTGGCATATTTAGAAAAGGTATTTAAATGATCGGGAAGGGAATCTTTATCCAGAAGATCCCGCTCTACCTCTAGAGTGATTGGGTCTAGCTCTGAATCGAGTAATAATTCTCGTGCTTATCATACCTCCCGAAGTCGTCCCCCATCAAGAAATCGTAGCCCCTTCGCCATTGAGCGAACACCGAGAGGTTCGCCATTGCGCGGTAGTGCAGAGCGTGACTTACATGTCATAGAGCCAGCCACTACAGCCAGGGCCACCGATGTAAATGACCCATCTGACCAGCCATCATGTCATAGCCCGTCTGTACTTTTATTAGACGACGATGACATCCAAATTCTTGGGGAAGACCCTTTACTTCCGGTCAAAGGATCTAATGCCTTAAACCAGGCAATATGCTCTCGATGGGGACATCTTCTTACTCATGGTTAGGCGGAGGTTGAGAAAAAATCTATATATAATAAATATGATTTTCCCGAGAATTTCCCTTTACTTTACCCTCCGGACTTTAACCCAGAGGTATTGTCAGCGTTGTCCCAAATTAACAAAAAACGGGACTATTACTCGGACCTGCAAGAAAGCCTGGGTCGGGGCTTAACTGCTATGGTCTCCTCCCTAAACGTCGGCCTTGGAAAAGGTCTTCAACCCGATATAAAGGGACAACTCCTAGGACCTCTTTGGGAATCCAGCAAAATACTTGTGGACACTTTTTATAACATTACAACGATATCTTTTTCTTCAGAAAAAAGGGGGGGGAGACCCTTTACAGCAAACACCCGACCTATCCCATCATCGGAAAACCGGCAGAGACCGTTTCTTCCAAGGAGGGAGACGAACCACAAAGCCTACAATCGCAATCCCTCCAAAGATTACCGTCGCCAAAACAAAAGGAGATAGAGGTAACTTTACACGCAGGTCGCTTTAAAATATTTTTTACCTGCCTGGAAACACATAACTTCTAATGAAGTCGCCTTATCCTAGGTTAATGGCATAAAACTAATTTTTTCTTCTCAACTATATCAAACAAACCCACCACCTATTCGCAAGTTTACTCCTAATGAAGTTATTAAGTTAATTTCCTGAACGCAGAAATAACTAACCTAAAAACACTGGGGGGCATTAAAAAATGTCATAACATACAACCAGGGCAATTTTTATCACCATTTTTTCTACCAGATAAACCGAACGGTAAAAAACGATTCATATTAAACCTAAAAAATCTTAATGTGTTCATTAAACCATCCCTTTTTAAAATGGAAGACTCGAATTTTGCAAGAAAATATGTTTATGTGCACAATTGACTTTAAAGATGCATAATGCTATCTTCTTCCTATCCATAATTTATTCAGAAAATATTTGCGTTGCAATTTTAATGACAGTATTTATGAATGTACTTGTTTACTGTTTGGTCTATCTTCGGCACCTTTTATTTTTACAAAATTAACAAAACCAATTATCACTTTTCTGAGAAACAAAGGAATTCTCTGTGTAGCATATTTAAATGATTTCATAATATTTGGGAACACAGCTGAGGAATGTTCCCAAAATACGCAGACGGTGCGAAAGTTATTCATCGCTCTAGGTTTCGTCATAAATATCGATAAGAGCAACTTTAAGCCGCAAATGCAACAAAAATTCTTAGGTTTCATTTTCAACAGCTCCGACTTATCAATTAGCTTGCCAGCCGAGAAACGAAGTAAAATAAACAAACTGATCGACAGGTTTCTAAATAAGAAAGAGTGATTTATTAGGGAATGGGCGAGTTTTTTAGGTTTATTAGTTGGCTTTATACGAAAATATTTGAAAGAGAGAAAATCCAATAGTTATATCAGAGTCTATAGATATTTATATATAAACACAACATGAATTTCGATGCAAAAATAGTTTTGTCAAATCAAATTATTGAAGACCTAGTTTGGTGGAAATCTTCGATTTTTTCGACGTTTAATAATATCAAACAAGATTTATTTGCCATTGAGATTTTTACAGTGCATCACTTACCGGCTGGGGTGCTTGTACCCATGAAACTAGCACACACTGAAGCCATTTTTTACGGGTTAAAATATTTTACGGGCAATTATAAAAATTGTAATATTTTAATCAGAACAGATAATACTACAGCCTTGGCATATATAAACCGCATGCGAGTAGTTTCAGCACATAAATTAACATCAACTTTCAAAAGAAATCTGGATTATGCGAATCAAAAAATATATTTTTAGTTGCACCATACATTAGCTCACAAAATAATTTGAAGATTGACTGCGTATCTCGCATTTTACCAACAGAAACAGAATGCAGTTTAGCTGACTTCGCCTTCGAGAAAATAGTTAGAACCTTTGGATGACCTGAAATAGATTTATTTGCTTCTAATACAAATTATAAATGTAAGTACTGATTACGCATCATGGCTACCCGATCCAGGTTCGGTTGCTATTGATGCCTTTACAATTTCTTGAAAAAACAATTTTTTTCTATATATTTTCTCCTTTTAATACGCTACTCAGAGTGATTCAAAAAATTGTACATGATAGAGCCGAAGGAATTGTGGTAATTACCTGGTGGCCAGCCCAACCTTGGTTTCCATTGTTTTTAAAATATAGAAAAGGAGAACACATAATATTTGAGCCTAATTCAAAATTACTTTCGTGTCCTTCTAGACAGGAACCCCCACTGTCGAAGCACCTTACCCTGGCTGCCGCCATATTATCAGCCAAGCATACAGGTTACGGAACATTCCAAGAAATGCTGTTGACACAATTTTATAGTCGCTGTCTAAAACCACTATAACACAATACAGTTCAACCTACAAGTTATGGTGGAAATTTTGCCAAACACATAATTATTCAGTCTTTACGTCAGGAATAACCGAAGCTATTCAGTTCCTATAAAATATTTTAGATACTAAAACATATAAGAATGGATCATTTAATTCATATAGGTCGGCGTTATCCCTAATCCTACCTGGCAATATTGGCGAGAATCATATCTTGAAACGGTACTTGAAGGGCATATCCAATATAAGGCCACCGGCCCCACGGTATAACTTTACCTGGGATACAGAACCAGTAATAATTTTTTTAGGCACTTTATATCCATTAGAATCTTTAAGTCTTCAGGTCTTAGCGTCCAAATTAGCTACTCTACTACTCCTAATTACAGGACACCGAATACAGACTATTCACCTTATCAAAATAGAAAATATCATAGAATCATCCTCAGGCTTTCAAATCTTAATTACGGAGAAAATTAAAACCTCTGGTCTCAATTCAATACAACCTTGTCTATATATTCCTTATTATAATGAGAATCCTGCACTTTGCGCTGCGGTAACATTAAAATTGTATATTCATAAAACTGAAAAAGCACGAAAACTTGATCACAAAAACCTTTTCCTGATTACTCGACCACCCTTTTCAAATGCTTCTAAAGAAACAGTTAGCAGATGGGTTAAGCAAACATTATCGAAAGCAGATATCGATACAACGCTTTTTAAGACTCACTCTACCAGGCACGCTTCCACTTCGAAAGGCTTCTTAAGTGGTGTTTATTTAGACGTAATTCGGAAAACAGCGGGAAGCGGGATGGACAAGCTCTTCAAGCACCTTCGCAAAATTTTATAACCGCCCCATAATAGACCAAAACCAATTTGCTAAATCCATTTTAGGTTTAAAGGGACTTATTTAGGTCTTAAGCCTTATTTTTAGTTTGTTCCTCTACTTGCCAGTGAAATATGTTTGACAATTTTTTGTTAATATTTCATTATATCATAACCTAACATTTTTGACTATTTTTATAAGAACATTTACCCTTAAGTAATTAAAAATATTAATATTAAGTATATAAAAATCGGTAGAAAATTCTCTTGCATATTTTTTCTTTAAACATCTACGTGTATAAAGTGATATCGAGGACTGGAGGATGTACTAAAATTAAACGATCAAACGAACTTACCTGTGAAGTTCGATCGTAATTTTGGTAGTCCTCCAGTCCGAAGATATCACTTTCCCACCCTCGTCTCACGCTCTCCCTCCCTTAATGCAAGAGGATACCTACTTTAAATAATGAGAGCCTTTCCTGGAGAGTTACGGGATGCGGGTGGGACAGAAAGGGAATGTTTTTCTTTAAACAGAGTGAACAAAACGAGCCCAAGGAGAGACTACGTGTATAAAGTGATATCTTCGGACTGGAGGACTACCAAAATTACGATCGAACTTCACAGGTAAGTTCGTTTGATCGTTTAATTAGTTGCAATAATAGATTCTATGTAGTCCATAAAGATTTCCGCTAAAAGAGGGCTTAATGGATTATCCATGATTAAACCTTGTTTACTTGTATAGAATTAATTATCAAATTCAAAGTAGTTTTGCTCTAAACATACTTCCATGGAGTGTATAATTTCTTGCTTTTTTATTATATGTACATTATTTTTTGTTAAAAGTTTTTCTACTAGTTTTATAGTATCTGCAATAGGTACGCTAGGAAATAAATTGGTAACGTCAAAGGAAATTAACTTGGCATTTTTGGGTAATATCAAATGTTTAATTTTGGCCACTAATTCGTAGGAGTTCTTAATAGAATATTTAGAAGTAAAATTAGTATTGATTTTTATTATATCTATTAGGTATTTAGATAATTTGTAAGATGGGGCTGAGAAAAAAGAAACAACTAGTCTAATTGGGTTGCCGGCTTTGTGAGTTTTTATAAGTGAGTATAATTTTGGGGGCAAAGGGGTTCTTAAGGGTTAATTTGCTAAAATTTTTTTCGATAAACAAACTTTTACAAGTATGAATTATATTTTTTATTGCTTTTTGATATCGACTGGTAGGATCTGTTCGATAATTCGTCGGGTTTTGAAAATCTAGGGTTTTTTTGACATAATCTGGTTTACTAATAGCAATTACACTGTTCCCTTTATCGGCTTTTGTAAATATAGCGTTCTTAGATTCATTCTTAATTTGTTTAATAACGTGAGTTTCTTGTTTTGGTTTAAGTTCATTCTGAAATTGGTTTTTTATTATACTAGAGGCTTTATATTTAAGATTAGTATTGTCAGGACTATCTTTAAGAGCTAAGCCAATTTCGACACCCAACAGCTCTATTGAGTTATTAAGATTACGATTATTTTGAATGTTGTGTTTAAAGCCTTTTTCTAAGAGTTTAATTTCATTGTCGGTAAAATTGATGTCTGTCAAATTTAAAAAACGTTCTAGAAAATGTGATCTGAATTTTTATTTTTTTTTTATTAGTTTTGTTAGATTTTGAAATCAAATTTCTTAATTTCTTTTTTTGAGTTACGTATTTATTATGTATATAATATTAATTACTTTTTCTCTAGTAGAGCTATCCAAAACAAGGAACTCCGTGTGATGTAATTTATGTAATAATTCTGTATGCACTACCTACTTTTAAATACACACTAAAAATTCCGCGTTCATGAAATTGGTTCTTCTTTTGTAATGGTAACCATTTTTTCAAACCTGTTGTGGCACCAGTACCAGCTACTCCGCTTGGATTGTTGGTTCTGAGTTTCATATACTTCGGAAAGACACCATTTCTTGTACACTGATTAAAAAACCACAAATTTTGCGAGCATATTGCTAAGAACCCTATATTTACAAAAGCCGATAAAGGGAACACTGTAATTGCTATTAGTAAAGCAGATTATGTCAAAAAAACCCTAGATTTTCGACGAATTATCCAAAATTAAGAACAGATCCTACCAGTCGATATCAAAAAGCAATAAAAAATATAATTCATACTTGTAAAAGTTTGTTTATCGAAAAAGATTTTAGCAAATTAACCCATACGAACCCCTTTGCCCCCAAAACTATACTCACTTATAAAAATTCACAAAGCCGGCAACCCAATTAGACCAGTTGTTTCTTTTTTCTCAGCCCCACCTTGCAAATTATCTAAATACCCAATAGATATAATAAAAATCAATACTAATTTTACTTCTAAATACTCTATTAAGAACTCCTACGAATTAGTGGCCAAAATTAAACATTTGATATTACCCAAAAATGCCAAGTTAATTTCCTTTAACGTTACCAATTTATTTCCTAGCGTACCTATTGCAGATACTATAAAACTAGTAGAAAAACTTAACAAAAAATAATGTACATATAATAAAAAGCAAGAAATTATACACTCCATGGAAGTATGTTTAGAGCAAAACTACTTTGAATTTGATAATGAATTCTATACAAGTAAATGAATGAATGAAAGTGCTTTATTGTCCAAGGATTATTACAATGAATAAATCTTATTGACAAAGCATGATTAAAATTTTGACACATACACAATTTTGTAGTCAATTGAATTTGGACACAAATACATATACCCTAAGTATAAAAGTACCACACTTAACAGAATACTAAGTAATACATGGCACACCTAGCATATCTAAATACTACCCTGCTTAAAGAATTCGTCAATGCCATAAAATGCCTTCGACAACAGCCGGTCTTTCAACTTTTTCCTAAACATCCTCAGATTTAGGCTACGTCTCATCTCCAAGCTTAGGTGGTTATATATCTTTAAGCCATTATAAATGAAGGAGTCTCTAATGAGGCTCAGGCGAGGGATAAGTAGGGGCACATGGTCTATCTGTCTCGTGAAATGGATTTATTGGCGATTAGGAAAATCGGTTTTGTTTTTATGAATAAGGCAAGCAGTTTCTAAGATGAATAAAGAGGCAAGCGTTAGTATATTATTGGAAATAAAAAGAGGCTTGCAATGAGCTCTAGGATGGGCACTGCATAAGTTTCTCACTGCTCTTTTCTGAAGGATGAAGACTGATTGG